>CM076569.1:265061090-265220456 GCA_034641835.2 Pinus albicaulis | reverse complement strand
TCTTTATATCTGCATTTGTGATATGTGGCATGATGTTCAGATTCACACGCTGATCTTAATATCGATTCATATGTTGCTTAGGAACAACAACATCGATTGATATGTGGCATGATGTTCAGATTCACATGCTGATCTTAATATCGATTCATATTCACTTTATATATTAAAAAAAAAAATTACAGCAATATCTGGTGGAGACCTGCCTTTGAGGAAACCAAGGGGATACCAAATTGTTTGTCCAAGGAGTCTACACAAACTATCGTATCTGCTGATATACATTAAAAAACAGCATTCTAAAAGACCATCCCATATCTATGCGTGCCAACTACTAGAAAAAAGAAGATAAACCAGGCTTCAAATTATGGGTGACAAGTCTTTGGGATCATTAGGGCTGCTCCATTGGCTCCTTTTGCTCCCACTGTTCACCTTATTTATACATGGAAGGTCTCAAGTTCTCCTCAAGGACAATGGGATTTGCTTGTGTTCCCTCTCAGCACTAGAAGCTTGCTGTTTGGTATTTAATCTCATCTTCGTCAGTGACCTAAGAGACCTTTATACCTGTTCCAAAAACTTTTGCAGACTGCTTCAAAGATCCTAATTGTATGGAGAAAACCTATCATGTAGAGACAATAAGACAGAGATTAGAACAAAAGTTATGACTAGCATATTGTGAAACTACTCTTTTCTTATATCAAATTACCTCTCAGAAAAAAAATTCAATCATAATAAGAATGAATTCAAGACATTGATCCCTCTACATAATGGTTAAAACTTAAAACCCAATGCCCATGCACAGATATACAATCCTCCAATCTACTAGCAATAGAACCATCGCTAATGAATCGACAATAAACATTAAAATCCCTATGAAAGATTGAATACACAATTAGTCATCCTTCACAAAGGCAAATTATATTTTGCTCCCATCATAGGATATTTGCTCATAGGGAAAATTATATACAATTTGTGTTGAATTTGGCTCTCATATTGTAATTGAGGTCCCTCTTTCAAGACACCAGTACAATAAACAAGGGAATTGCATTCACATTGGACATGTACAATGGACACTAGACATGATTAGCACAAAAATATCTCATTTCTTAGCATGTTCAACTTCACCAAGTGAACCGTGTAAATTTCAATTTCAAACATGATTCCAACCTCATTCATTTTCATGGATACAATCTGATTCAATGACCCCACAACATAACAATCATTCTTGAGTGAAAGGAAACTATCAAGTTATCAACTATAGTAAGCAAGCTTCCTCCATGATTATAAGTAAAATAACCTACTCAAGAATAATTTCCAGTTTATATAGTTACCCTTTTATAAACTCCACGTTGGCATTGCAATTAATATTTTTTTGCATGCAAAGACTCCACTGGATTGAAATAATGATAATACTGAAACAACTTCAGATTTAGGTTGCTACAGATTAGTAGCATTAAGGATCTATTTTGAGTGTGCATGCAACAACTAATAAAGACATGAATTATTAATATGATTTGTCTCTAGATGTTTATCAGGTGAGGCTGCAAGTGGCAGACTTGTTTTCATGGCAAAGTATGTAAAAAATTTTACACTTTGAAGGCACCAAGCCAATCCCAGTTCATCCAATCTGCTACAAATTGCAACACTACTGCTTACAAGTAGCTCTACCAAAAGCCCAAGCGGTTAGCTCAACCAGTTGTCACTTGTTGGGAATTTGGATGGTATGAGCAGCTAACTATTTCAATCCCCTAGATTAGGCTTACTGGTCTACATCAATGCGTTTACAAGAGATGTCATGCACAAATTCTAGGAATCATCCCTGGGTTCTCCCAACCAGATTTTCCAAGAGAAGCTCAAAATCTGATGAAGCTTCCTTGTCTGTTTTTCCACCTCTAGGTAGCCGTTTAGTATTCTTCTGGATGAAACCCATCTTCATTGTTGTTGTAATTTTTTTCAGGAGTTATGTGAAACTCACTCAAAGAGTTTCTAAGTACAAATCTAGAAGTCCATTTGTTTTGTGGAATCATAAAACAATTTATACTGGAGTTTATCACCACACCACTGGAGTTTTAACAATATAAACACTAAAACTAGATTCTAATGGTTATCATGAAGCAGTTTTCTCTTCGCTTGACCAAATTCAAGACTTTCTGAATAATAAAAGAAAATTTTAAGTTCGAACCCCAAGATTAATGCACATGGTTAACAAATACCATGAACTTTGATAATTAGTCAAACTACACCAAACATGTGACCATATTAAGACTATTTTACCTCTCAAACCAAATAAATGAAAGAACCATATACAAGTTACCTATGCATTTAATTGGGTCATCACTTAAGAAAGTACATCTATACACTCTTTGGAAAGTACATATCTATTGTTTGTGCCTAGCTCATTGATTCCCATTAGAGTTGAAGTCCTTCCATGGATGTTCAACCATTGTAGAAGATGATGCTTCTCCACTCTTTGGAAAGTACATACCTATTGTTTGTGCCTAGCTCATTGATTCCCATTAGAGTTGAAGTCCTTCCATGGATGTTCAACCATTGTAGAAGATGATGCTTCTCCACCCGTTCCATAGTTACCTAACAAAGTGTCATTTGTTAACACAATGAAATTTGTTAAAGCATTAAGGTATATGTACAAACATAACTATATTGAGTGGATGGGAGGGGAAAACTACAGGAAATGCCTAAATGTTGAGTAGATGGTCTTTCTGTATTAGATTTATCATTTTTGTCATTTGCATTGCCAAATATCACTTTTTTCTCCTTTATTTAGGATTTAGTTAGATGCACATTCATTCAAATGTACCTGGCATGGCAGGAAATGTTGGATGCTCTTGCATCTTCCTTTGGTCTTGGTTTATCGCCATAACTATGGATTGTTGCATCGCTGTAAAAATAAAAATATCACATGTTAAAGAATGGCGATGACTAAATACACAAATATAAAATCATCACTATATTCAATACATGAAACAAATCTGGAACCACAAACAATGCATTATTTGATTGAGGACACCCTAGCCTATTCCATGGATGTTCAACCATTTTAGAAGATGATGCTTCTCCACCCGTTCCATTGTTACCTAACAAAGTGTCATTTGTTAGCACAATGAAATTTGTTAAAGCATTAAGGTATATGTACAAACATAACTATATTGAGTGGATGGAAGGGGAAAACTACAAGAAATGCCTAAATGTTGTCTTTCTATATTAGATTTATCATTTTTGTCCTCTGCATTACCACATATCACTTTTTTTCTCCTTCATTTAGGATTTAGTTAGATGCACATTCATTCAAATGTACCTGGCATGGCAGGAAATGTTGGATGCTCTTGCATCTTCCTTTGGTCTTGGTTTATCGCCATAACTATGGATTGTTGCATCGCTGTAAAAATAAACATATTACTTGTTAAAGAATGTTGATGACTAAATACACAAATCTAAAACCATCACTATATTCAATACATGAAACAAACCTAGAACCACAGACAATGAATTATTTGATTAAGGACACCCTAGCCTATTTTCCATGGATGTTCAACCATTGTAGAAAATGATGCTTCTCCACCCGTTCCATTGTTACCTAACAAAGTGTCATTTGTTAGCACAATGAAATTTGTTAAAGCATTAAGGTATATGTACAAACATAACTATATTGAGTGGATGGAAGAGGAAAACTACAAGAAATGCCTAAATGTTGAATAGATGGTCTTTCTGTATTAGATTTATCATTTTTGTCCTTTGCATTACCACATATCACTTTTTTTCTCCTTTATTTAGGATTTAGTTAGATGCACATTCATTCAAATGTACCTGGCATGGCAGGAAATGTTGGATGCTCTTACATCTTCCTTTGGTCTTGGTTTATCGCCATAACTATGGATTGTTGCATCGCTGTAAAAATAAACATATCACATGTTAAAGAATGTTGATGACTAAATACACAAATCTAAAACCATCACTATATTCAATACATGAAACAAACCTAGAACCACAGACAATGCATTATTTGATTGAGGACACCCTAGCCTATTCCATGGATGTTCAACCATTGTAGAAGATGATGCTTCTCCACCTGTTCCATTGTTACCTAACAAAGTGTCATTTGTTAGCACAATGAAATTTGTTAAAGCATTAAGGTATGTGTACAAACATAACTATATTGAGTGGATGGAAGGGGAAAACTACAAGAAATGCCTAAATGTTGAATAGATGGTCTTTCTGTATTAGATTTAACATTTTTGTCCTTTGCATTACCACATATCACTTTTTTCTCCTTTATTTAGGATTTAGTTAGATGCACATTCATTCAAATGTACCTAGCATGGCAGGAAATGTTGGATGCTCTTGCATCTTCCTTTGGTCTTGGTTTATCGCCATAACTATGGATTGTTGCATCGCTATAAAAATAAACATATCACATGTTAAAGAATGTTGATGACTAAATACACAAATATAAAACCATCACTATATTCAATACATGAAACAAACCTGGAACCACAGACAATGCATTATTTGATCGAGGACAACCTCACCTATTGAAGTATTGAAACTCAAATGGTTCATATTCTGATGGATGGACATTCAAATCAATTTCCAAACCATTGTTTTTTTTTGTCCTTTGTTTCTTTGTAGGACTAAGGAAACTCTTCTTCCTCTTCAAAGATGAATCAAGAAAGCCCAACCCAGGTGTGAAGTCAAAATCCATAATATGCAAGTTGTTGGCTTCATCCATCATTTTTTTAACTAGACTAAGCAATTGGTTTGCCTTTGTCAAAGTAGTAGGAGGGTTATCTAAAATGAAATGCATGTGTCTAAACATCTCCTCTTTTACCAAATGAAGTGCTCCAACATCTGCATCAACAATATCTGTGGCCATAGGAGTGGCATCAACATCTACATCATGGCTTTGGGTCTCCATATTGATTTCAGAAGAGTCATTGAATATGTTATCCACTGCATGTTGATGAAGTAATGGATATGGATTATCTGAGTAGAAATACAACCAATTAACCTTTATCGCATGCTTGCAAATGTTGCCACGAGTAGACCATGGGCATTCACACGTTATAAAATCCATGCGATACCATTTGACAAGGTACTTCTTATCTCGATCTATTTGACTTCTCACCCAGTAAGCATTGGTTATGCTTTCATGAGGAGAACAATCACTATTCAGAATTTTTCTTGCTCTTTCCACCGATGATTCAAGTTGTTTCTCTTTCTTGTAGTTGTTTAAAAATCCTTCTTCTTTCAATATTTCCTTATATCGATAACAAGGTTCAACGCTTGTTAGCAGCATATACAGCAACCAATCCATCCGACGAGCACATTTTTTCTTCTATCAAATAAAAAATTTGTTTTCAAATAACAATGATATGACTCAACAGCATTGTTGTTCCCCTGATTTGCATGAGGAAACTCCCGACAACCTTACACCCACATCTCTAAATGCAAAGAGAATTAATTTAGTCTAAATATATCACTTTTATAGAAGACAAACATGGATACAATACAAAGAGTTTGTTTACTTACGAATCTTATCACCAACAACCCAATTCTTGTGGAAATACTCTAAGAACTTCTCTTCATCTGCAAATTTGATAAAAAATTGATTGATTGCATCATCCACTTCAGTATTGAGAGTGTGTTTCATGATAGAATCTAACTCATTGAATATCTCATTGGCTTTTATGGAATTAGTGGCCAACTGATTCACATTTTTTAATCAAGCCCTCCGTACATGCCAAACACATAAGATAACATCACAACCTGTGATCCTCCTGCCATATTCAATGCATTTTAGTGCAAACATTTTAGAATAAATGAATTTTTATTATATGATGACAATATTAAAGTTACCTCAAGGCAGTTATTTCAGTCGATGCATCATCGACCATGAATGCATTGACTTTCCAATCAGGACGGATTTGGAAACACCTATGCATGAGCTTCTCCAACCATAGTGCAATATCATCTTATGTGTTTCGTGATGCCACGACCCATGCAACTGGTACCCCGCTTTGTTGTTCATCAATTGCCCCAAGTGTATACAACTGATACTATCATATTCAACATTACATAAAGTCAAATACACGTTATTAATCATATTTAATATCTACAACTTAAATATGTATATTCAATTAATCATTGTTATCCAACTTACCCCATATTTATTTGTATTAAATGTTGAATCCATGGTTATTAAGCTATTGTGTGATAACTTGACCATTGTCTCCAACATCCACTTTGTTTGAATCCCTATTATAAAATGGACCTCCACACCATTGGGTTTTTGATAAAAGAAAAAGTCTTCCTGGTGCTTTTGATACCAAAGGTTTACACTCATTTCATCATTTTTGTGGAGTTGATAATTTCCCTTTGCCAACTTGTGATATATGTTTACAATATCTTTCCTGCATAAGAAAAAGTCTCTATCCTGAGTTGTCGCATCCATGTCAACATGTCTCTTAATGTGAGTTCTATACACCATATCAATAGGCACTCCCAAAAAGAAACAACTCTCAACATAAGCAACGATGTCCCTTGAAAGCCTTGGCCTATGCAAGGCCCTAGCCTCACCTGAATTGTCATGTTGTCCATGACAAGGCCAACCTTCTGCATCTTCGTGTTCATACATATTGAAAGTCAGTATATATGAGGACTTTCATTCATAACTTTCACAATAAAGTGGCATTGACAACCCCTCTTCTGCACAAATGAAATTCTTTGTTTAGTTGAAGGCTCTCTTCTTTTATCCTCTGGTCCAAATGAGCAATAATATCTACACGAAAAATCTTGAAATGTCAATACATACAAAGAATGATAACTTTTGTTTTAAAGGACCTAAACAATGAATTTTGAAATACTTACATTTCATATTGCGATGCAACAGTAGCTCTTTGTCTTGGTTCTATTTTATTATTCCGTATGAAATTACATGGAGCAATATGATTTTCTTCCTCCCCTTTGATAAATTCAAAAACTCCTTCTACAGGGATTAAAGCAACCCGATCAATGTTGTTGTTATTTCGTTTTATTTCAATCCAAACTAAGTATTTACTAGAAAATGTCGTCTTGTCTTTGAGGTCTTGCACCTGAAGATCCATGATATGCTCCCATTTTGCTCGCTTGCCCATTTTGAACTGCTCTTGTTACAAAATATGCAAACACGTAAGAGAAATATCCTATACAAAAACATGTTAGCAACAAATATATTCATTCTAGAGCATAACGACAAAATAAAATTGATGATCCAAAGTTGACCATTCTTCATTGTTAACTATAAGTTATAGTTTCATGTCTATATAGACTTGCCACATGACTAAGTTAGATTTAGTGAACAATTCTCTCTCACGTGTATGTTATGTTCACTAAATATAACTCAGTTTCAAAGTCCACACGTGATTAGCTGCAAACACACAATGACATCCATTTGTACCATATTGGTCAACATACTAGGTCACCTTCTAAGGGACACAATTTTTGTATACAAACTCTATCTAAGGTGATTCTTGCACTATTGGAAAAGTCTCAAGGTGTAGAACAAAGTTAGGGGGTTTGGCACAAGTGAGAGTTTTTGGAGGTAAAAAAATGTTTTAGATCTCAATTCTCCAAAGTGGTACCAACCTATAAAAATGATCTTACAAACTGATTCCTCCAATTCCCTCCACTTTGAAAGCATAGAGAAAGATGACAAATAATATATTGATCCGATTTGTAACACGCATTAACTAAGTCACATGACACGAGGACATGAGACACGGAGGACACGTAAATACGAATATTCGACACGAGACACAACGACCTTGGAAACAGGGCACGAGGGAAACGTTTTATGTATATATTAAAAAATACTGATGTATAGTGCCTGATCCATATAGATATGAATCATGATATATCTATTTAGTAATTAGTATACACCATTTACTATTTAGTAATTTACTAGTTAGTTTATTAATTTACTACATTAGTGATATTCACAGTTCAATGTTCATTGTTCATGTTATAATTTTTGTTATTAACTTCAAACAGGTTTGAAATTTCACATAAGATAGTTTATAAATTATAAATTTTTGTGTTCAAACTTCACTGTTGACCAGAGTATTAATCGAGCTTTCCCTCCCTTTAGACCTTGAAGGTGTACTGAGCAAGGAGTACTTGACAAGGAGGTGGGCATTTTATTTCAACACACGATCTATACGTGGTCACCGGTTATAAAATGTGGTCACTAGTATATAATAAAGTTAAGTTCCATAGGCTATAACACAACTTACAGGAAATTTAAGTGCTCCAAACCTTAGCAAAGCACGTGAACACTTGTCTCCTGCATCTCTAGGGCCATGTCGATGTGAAGTTGTGAACTGTGCTCTCAATGTCAAGTTGTGAGCATTTTGCTCGAATATGATGGAATTCCTCACACTGCACAACAAATTTGATTTCGACAGTGAGCAAATTCTACTTCGACGACGAACAATGACAAAAAAACCCAAAATTAAACCATGTTGCAGGTTTTAAATGTCAATTTTCATGGGACACGTGTCCTATGAGCCAAAAACGTTAGGGCACGTTTTTGCCACATCCAAAACGCGTGTCTCGATTGGAGGACACAGAGAAAAACATTTTTGACACGTTTTAGGGCATGTTTCGTGTCCGACACGTAAAATACAAGACACGATCACCTAAGGGAAGTGTCCTGTGACTTGGTGCATTAATATTAAATAAAATAGGACATGTATAAATTTAAAAAATAAACATAATATGTATGTTTTTTTTTAATCATCTAGAGGAATCGACAACTAGGTCAATTTTATGGGATGGATTAGGACACCATTACTAATACTATTACTATCTTTCCAATAATATAAGTTAACATGAGAATTTGAACCTCAAATCTCATAATTTACATAATATTTCATAACAAAACCATCACAAATCAAGCTACCCAAAAAATAAATATAATATGTAATTAATTTATAATTTAATTTTTTGATAATAACTATAAAAATTTATTATCCTTAAATTTTCAATTATATTAAAAAAAACACCAATTATATTAAAAATTGAAATAACCTACATGGACTACTATCCCTAGAGTACACATCCCCACATGTACCTACCCAAATGACAACTACTAAAACAAGAAACTATCACACATCTACATACCCGAGATGACAACTTCTTAAACAATAAACTAGTTCCACGAATCATACACAAGCTTACCCAAACAAGAAAAAGAGCAAACATTAAACATCCACTTCAAAATGCTAATTAAAACATTAATATATTTATTAAGGCATAAATATGTCTTTATTGTAACGAGATGGAAAAATGAGAGTAATGATTGAGAGGCTTGAGCGTGAACGTGAAAGCAAATTCTAACAACTTTATTGGTTTTACTCTTTCATATATTTGCGGGCGGCCCGCCGATTTGGTTTGAAGGAACTTCCAGGAAATTTCCAATGTTAAAAGTGTGATGTGAAAATTTTCTTCTAGTGATTTGGAGATCCGTGCATGTCAACCATAAAATTTGGAAAAATTGCTTTGATTGTTTTCATCCACAGATGAGCAAATCCCTCAATATTTTTCCAATAAAAAATTGTGTAACCAGTGAGAAGTCATTTTCTTCAATGTCACACATGAGAAGGCTTCACTAATGCATCTAATAGGGGCATAAATGTGGGTGGGTTCTGAGACAACGTGGGGCAGCTGGGCAGTACAAAAGCTTGAATTATTCGCAGGGAGTGATTGAAATTCAAAGCAGCTAAGGATCCTCATCATAAGCCCTTTTTCATCCCACTTTTGCCTGCCTATCTCTCTGTGTTTTTCTTTGGCTTTCCCTCTGTCTTTCTGCAAGTCTTGACAGTGTTGGGAATGGCCAAACCTGCAAAGGTGAGGAACCTTATTGCTTTTACTAATAGTTGGAATGATTTTTTTGGCAGGACTAACTCACTCTGGTGGCTTCTGATGTGTGTGTATTTGCAGATGCAGAATTTAGTCACAAGAACTCAGGGATGGCCATGGTCATTGTCAAGGGTATGTATGACTATAGTTTTCTTGTGCCTTTTAGCAGATAAATCCTGTTGTTCTCTGCAAGATGTTCGATCTGTAAAGAAAATTGGAAATTCTATTAATTTTTTGGTAGTTGGGGATTGGGGCAGAAAAGGCCTTTACAACCAATCTGAAGTGGCCACTCAGGTTCAACCCTAACTTCTATTTTGCAGTTCTGATCCTTTATTTCTGAAAAAATGAATGAGGGTTTGTGCAGTTCTAATCGTTAGGTGCATAAGGTGCGGCGTTTACGCAGATAGATGCTTACATATGTATTCTTTGTTTCTTTACACGAAGCTTTTAAATAAATTCTTTACAGGGGTAAACCAAATTGTTGTTTCATTCAGCGTTGGATTTATTGATATTATGTTTTGTAATCGAGCTTAAATGCGGATTTCATCAAATGATCTCTTTCAATGGACGCAGGATTTGAAAAACTAATTTCACCCCTTGTTAATTACTGATTCGAGGTGGAATTCTATTTAACTTCCTGTACATGTTGTGGGAAAGAGCAGATACGTGCAAAATTCATAATTTTAAGAGTGGATATGATTGAAAAGGAAGGCACTTACTCGTTGGGTGCAAGAGTGTCTGCAAATCTCTGTTTTTTTGTTCTTCTGCGTAGCTACTGTGCTCTGCTCTGATCCACGCTCTACTCCGCTGTGCAATGGCTCTGTGTCCTTTCCAAAATGAAAACACAGCACAGTTTCATCCCATCCCATCGCATGCATTAATCACGTTGAATGCCAGTTGAATGCCACATCCGTCACCCACCAACCCGTCACTGCCGCCGCCGCCCAGGTCTGACAACAGTGGGGTCATGTCGTGATCCCGAGGCACTCTGCGACCTTAAAATTACTTCGAATTCGGGCAGCGAAGTTTTCTGACGAGCACGGTTTCCGAGTTAAAACGCGGGCTCAGTAGACTACTCTAAAAACTTCTTGGTGGATTGATGATGGCTACTTAGCTTCCTCCATAATCAACAAAGAAGCCCACAAACCCTTCTCCCTTCTCCCTTCTCCAACAACATAGAAAAAACATGAGTGAGAAAAAGACAAATCAAGCTCTTTAAATATGCCCTTCACATTGGCCTGACGATTTTTTTCGTCAAGTGGCAATAAATTGAAATATACGAAAAAAACCCCACAAAATTATGAAAAAATGCTTTAAGATAATGGTGTTTAGATACAAAACTGTCAATGGAAACTTCACCACAATTTTGGAAAATGAAACTCACCCCTTATAAAAAAATCTTGATGGTGGCTACTTAGATTCATCCACAATCAACAAAGATGCCCACAAACCATTCTCCTCCCTTCTCCAACAACTTAGAAAAAGAAAATAATGATAAAAAAGACAAATCGGGTTGTTTAATCTCCCTTCACATTGGCTTGGCGATTTTTTTGTAAAGTGGCAATAAATAAATAAAAATCGCAAAATTTTTAAATCATAACAAATTGCAATTTTGAAGGGGTGACCTTTTGTTTTGCTAAAAGAATTGTGATTTTTTAAAATATAGTTGATTTATTGCCAACTTTTTCAACATTAATTTGATGTGTTAATTTCTATTTAAAATAAAGACTTCCATAGGGAAATGCCTTATAGTACTCTTAAAATGTGATTTTGCATCTAAGGTATGGCATCTAGGGTGTTGAGAAATCTTAAGAGCAATGATTAGAGTGATTTCTCATTACTTGATAACTTCTTGTGACGTCTTTCTACTTATTAGCTTTATTTATTATTATTGTGTTTATATATCATCAAATAGCTACCAAAACAAGAACAAGAACACAAAATATAGGCTGCAAGCTAGGGCCAAAACCTCTTCACTTGAGAGGAAAACTCACATCTCCCTTCTCTTCCTTATAGATTCTTCAATTGATGAATTCCAAGACCTTTATACTGAGACCAATACCCTCTAAGACGAAGACCAACCTCTCCAGATGATGTGTTATCCTTGATACAGTCAAACCCAGTCAAATCTCTTACAGTAGCACAATTTCGACCTTCTACTGTAGATTTTCAGCCTCCACTGCAGATCTGAAACTTTCGGCCCTCCTATAGTTGTTGATGCCACATGTGTGAGCCTCGATTAGCCTTCCAAGGCTTCCTTGGACCTTCACTTGGGCTTTCTCTGGCTTCTGGAGCTTAAGGATGACATCTAGTGACACCTTTGCTTGACCTTCTTGTCTTCTTATCTCCAAGATTGAACTTGTTGATGATAACGCTAAATCTGCTACAAAACCCTAGTCCTCCTTCGCACGTGTGAGAGAGAAGTAGCCCAAACAAAAGTCTTGTTCGTCGTCTTCCTTTTTCCTTGCCTTCTTCTTCCTCCTTCGCTAGAATGAGTGATGGATGAATGTACTTCAAGGAGGTCAAGTTTCCTCCTTTATGTAAGCTCTTCAAAGTGGTTGTGGCTCTTCCTTTTAAGGCCAAATTGCCAGGGTCTTGGAGGGTATTTTGACACTTTTAAAGACAATAATTTTCTTTACAAGTTACAATGTGCCTAATGGGGTCTTCACCTTTGACTTTTTGACTAGGACAAACCCTAGAAGCACTCAATGGGTGTTTGACCTATAAAATAAAAGACTTTGAGCATGAAACCCATGCTCCAAAAATAATATAACAATTTTCTTTCATTTCACAATATACAAGAATCAAAAGTACATTTCATATTTATGAAGACCGAACCTAGTTACACATTTTTTAACATAGGGAGCACAAAAAAAACATAGCTCATTAGAATGGTGAACACAACAAAGGATTTTTAGAGACAAAATTATCACCTGATCAAGTGTGGTTTCATATGAAAAGAGGTTGTTACCCACCTCCAGTGGGTGACCCCATAGGAGAATTTTTTCTCTAGGTTGTCTTTTAGCCAACAGCCACCAGTGTAGCCAATATTGTGCCAAATGTCTCTGCTCCTTGAATCAATCATATGTCCCCTCACCCATTTGTCGAGATCATATGTTTGAAGATGGGCCATCTAATCCAAAACAGGGTTGCTTGGGAGCGGAAACAAAAAAAGAGGCAATAGCGAGGAGCAATATTTTAAAAAGCTCTATGGTCGAGAGAGAAATGGGGAGTGAATTTTTAAAGCCGTAGTTGGAAATATTGTCATTGATGGCAAAGGAGACAGCAGAGGCAGAGACAGGCAGAGGTTAAGCAGTGGAGGCAGAGGTCGAGCAGCAGAGGCAGAGGTCGAGGCAGCGAATACAGACGCAAAGATAAAACGGTTAAGCAGTGGAGGCAGATGCAGAGCCGTTATCAAACAGTGAAATGTTAACATAATAATGAAACAGTGAAATAAACCTTTTTACAGCGCTTATATATGTATCAAGATCTGATGCGCTATGAAATGAATTGATTGCATACAGTGTCATTCGATTTAACTCTAAGTGTAGAGCATTTTTGAGTTGTACGAGAATGTGCGATAGTTAAAATACTCCAAGACGACTTCTATGTACTCACCATTGAAAGAGGTTTGATATCCTTTAAGTTCCGAGTTAAATTATTGTGTAGGGTGCCGAAATGTTAGCCCCGTATGGCTAGGCCTTCTCAGAGTCCCAGTGACACTAATATAATCCTGTGCAAGTGTTACGGCGCAGAATGCGATGAATATTTACAGCATAATGGAATATGAATGCAGTGAGGACGTAAAGGACCAGAAGCTCGAAGCGGAATAGTTATATATATAACGAAAGGAGCGAAGTATTAGAAGCGGAACTCAGAAGACGAAACTCTGACTAGTGAACAATGACAGTGGGTTTGGACTCATATCGCACCGTTTTTGTACGGTAAGAGGTATTTACAAATTGAACGCGATATATGCTAGGAGCTAACACGTGGTTTAAGCGGTTTTGAAAACCCACTCTCATCGCGAGTTAACGATCGTGCAATTAACTCGCGCGATATCCAGTGCGGACCGTCGGATTATCAAGGCCAAAGCGACATCCCGTCAGCTGTCGGATGAGTGAGGTCGTTAACACCAACTAACAAGCTGTGGGCCCGGATATATGGTATTCTGTTGATTATATGGAATCGACCCTTACATTAATGTTTATAACGCTTGGTCGGCGCTTTGGAATATTTAATCATTGAACGTCGTGAAAGCCTATGTAATATAAGCTGATGCGTTAGTAAATGTATGAAGTGTGACGATTAAGGTACGGTCCAATGTATACACATATGGTTGCATAACCGTATGTTAAAAGGAAAGAATTCGCTCACGTGATGGACTGAATAGGGTTACAAAGAAATAGTAGTATGTCTGGGCCGAGAAGCATATAGATTGGGTTTTGTCCCAAAGTCCATTATATATATATATATATATATATATATATGTGCATTTCAGTGAATCAAAAGAGAAAGGCGTATCGACATTGACTTTGGGATTTCTTAATCTTTGACAAGAATCCCGCATTCGAAGATTGAACCTTTGCTTCAATTAAAAGGTGTGTCGCGTGCTAGTGGGGTTTATAACCATTAAAGAAGTGTTGGATTTATACTAAAATAATTCAAATTGTTTATTTAAATTTACCCACTCAAAAGTCAGAAATGGCATGAGTTTGCCCAGATTGTAGGGTGCTTGGAAAATGGGATTTTGAATGCATTTATACACGGCCTAGAATTGAATTAGAAAAATTCAGGGACTAGGGGTTTTATCCTGTATCAGAAAACAGGTATATATATATATATATATATACAGCAGATGCACAACTACAGTGAGCTTGGAAAATTTGAACAGAGGTAAACAGACACTGCAGAGTTGAAGAGGTATGCAGCTAAGGGATTTAAAATTGCAGTGAACAGGTGTACATGCACAAGTGCTCAGCAGTAAACAGAGATATGCAGGACAGTTGCACGACAGCTACAGAAAGGACAAAACCAGCAAGCCAAGGGCTGAGTGAAGTTTATATTTTGAAACTGAAAATGTAAATGTTTTAATTGTTTTATATTGTTTGTGATGCAAAGGCAAGTATCCGAAGGAAAAGAAAAATCCCACTATAACATTGAAATTTGTACATATTGTTATAATTTTTTTTAATGAGTTGGACAAAGGTATGAGAAGGCAAAAGCCAAAGAGTCATGGCTGTTCACTCCAAATTCCTTGTGGCATACAAACAGTGATGTGATGAACTCTATATGTAATATCATTTAGATATGCATACAGAGGTTAGAGAAAGTAAGTGTAATGAATGCAGAGTACAGGAAGAGAGGAGCAGAAAAAGATGCTACAGAACAGAGCTAATATTTGAGGTAAATCAGCAAACATTTCTTTTGATAAATTGAGGAAGTTGGAGCTTCCCTATCAACTTGTAGCTTGATAGAAGTCAATTATAGCTGACTGAGGTTGGAGCCTCCTGCAGGTTGGTGCCTGCAAAAAATTGACAGGAGTTGAAGCTTCCTTGCAAGTTGTAGCTTGCGGAATTGAGGTTGGAGCCTCCTGTAGGTTGGTGCCTGCAGAAAAACAGTGATGAGAGGGAGTAGGAGCTTGCCTTTGTATCACAACAATAATAAGATGTGGTTTTCTCCCTTTATGGGTTTCCACTTATATCTGTTGTCTCTATCTGTGTTGCCTGTGTGCTGAGATGATTTACCAAATCTGCTTAATGTTTGCTGCTCTCATTATAAGGTTGAAGTCACATTAATTTAATACTTGCTGCAACATATTAACACTGTTCATATACTAAGGGTGGTTATAAAAGTAAGTTGTAAATAAGTTGATGAAAAATTTAAAAAGCTCATGTATGTGTTAAACTGATTCACCCCCCCCCCCCCTCTCAGTTTAACTAAGAATTCAACAATTGGTATCGGAGCCAAGTTCCTTTTGTATCAGTTTAACCACTGAAAGGAGATCCTAGGCCCCCAGGATGGATAGTCAAGAAGGAAACTCAACCAATAAAGCCCCTTTCTTCACTGGTGCTAATTATGCCTTCTGGAAAATCAGAATGAGAGCATACATAATGTCTCTAGAAATAGAGGTTTGGGCTGCTGTAGAATTTGGATATGCCCCAAAGGCAACTGGCCCAGAAAGAGAAGCTAAACAAGAATTTGTAACAAATGCAAAGGCCATGAATGCAATCTTAAGTGGACTTTGTGAGGCTGAATTTATCAAAATAATGCACAGTAAGACTACCAAAGACATGTGGGACACTCTAGAGAATATCCATGAGGGAAATAAAAAGGTAAAGACTGCCAAACTTCAAGTATATAGCAACCAGTTTGAAAATTTAAAAATGAATGATGATGAAGATGTTGGCAGCTTCTTCTTAAGAGTTGCAGAAATTGTTAACAATATGAAAGCTCTTGGAAAAACCATACCAAAAAGTATAATTGTGCAAAAGATTCTAAGATCTCTTCCACCCAGTTTTAATCCCAAGGTGTCTGCACTAGAAGAAACCGCTGATTGGGAGACCTTGACTATGAACCAATTACTGGGAAATCTAACAGCCTATGAAACGAGACTCCCACAGAAGAAGCCAAGTACGAGGGAGGCAACTTTTAAAACAGAAAAGAAGAAAGAAGAAAAGGAAGATACATGTTATTCCTCTGATGAAGAAGAGGCTAAATTTGTCAAGAAGCTGGATAGAGGCTCAAGTAAATACAAAGGTAAACTTCCTTTCAAATGCTTTAACTGTGGAAGAGTTGGACACTATGTTGCTAAGTGTCCTCACAAGAAAGTAAAGAATCAGGCTCAAGAATCAAGGAAAAATACATCAAAGAACTGGCAGAAAGGAAAGAAATTTAGTAGAAAATCCTTCTATGCTCAACAAGACAGCAGTGCATCCGAAGACTCAAATGAACCCTCAAGTGAAGAAGGAACCTCTGAATTTTTATTGATGGCCATAGAAGAACTTGAAGGACTCCTGCTAGAAGATGAAGAAGAAGAAGGTGAAGTCGACCTTGAGGGGGAGCTAAGAAGTGCTCTGGAGGAGATTGATAGACTCAAACTGAAGAGAAGAAAACAAAAGGACATTCTCCTCAAGTATGTACGAGAAGAACAGAATTCAAAAGTCCTCATGCAGCTAAAGATAGAGCTTGAAGAAGCCTAGAAGATAGAAGACATGTTACTTAAGCAAATCAAGGAGAAAACTCAGGAATAAGAGAAGTTGGAAGAAGTAGTATGTCTCAGGAAGAAACTAGAAAATGCTCAAAGGAAAGTGGCTATAAATTCTTCTCAAACAACAAGCTCTAATAAGTTGAACGAAATTCTGGATGCTCAAAGATCTCCTATGATAAAAACTAGAATAGGCTATGAAGGAGAATCAAGTAAAAGCAAAGAAAAAGAAAACAAAGAGATTATTTTTGTAAAAGCAAAGAAGGATGATGAGGCAGCTCAAATAATTCCTACAAAAGAATAAACATGTAAGGAGGGAGACAGAACCCAAAAGAATCCTCTAAGAACAAAGAATGAAAGAAATACTCAGACAATAGAAAAAGATTCATATACCCCTGAGTATGTCAAATTTGGTAGCCATCAAAGGAGATTCTTCCCTCCTATGAAAAATGCTACCTGTTATGTTTGCCACAAGCTGGGACACATTGCTGCATACTGTCATACAAGGAGGAGTAATTCAAACCAGCAAAAGAAACAAACAGTGAAGAGACTGCCTAAAGAAAACAAATGGAGAAGACAACCGCACATCAGGTATGCAGATTGTTTCTATGGATATTGTTTTTATTGTAAAGAATTTGGCCATAAAATCATTGAATGCAGAAAATATGGACAAAGATTGATGCTCAACACCTCAAGGAGGTTTACGAATCAAGGAAATTTTACTCATACTCACAATTCTGCAAAAATCATAATCAAATGTTGTGTATGTAATAAAATTGGACATATGCCTTCCAAATGTCCTCTCAAAAGATGTAATTCATCATCTCACCAAAGATACCAAACAAAATGATGCTTCCAGTGGAAAAAGAAGGTGAATAAATGTGACCTGGCTCTAACTGCCCAAGACCTGAAAAGCCAGTGGTATTTGGACAGTGGCTGCTCTAAACACATGACTGGAGACAGAAGCAAGTTTATAACTTTTGATGAAAATAAAACTGGTAATGTTACTTTTGGCAATGATAAATCAGGAAAAATCAAGGGAAAGGGCTCAGTCAGCTTAGATAATGGCAGAGGTAAGGCCCAAGATGTACTATTTGTAGATGGGCTAAAATAAAATTTGTTGAGTGTCAGTCAAATGTGTGATAAAGGTTGCGAAGTTCTTTTTAGAGCACAAGACTGTGAAGTCAAATCAAGCACCACAGGTAAGACTTTGCTCAAAGGTGCTCGAACATAAAGCAATGTTTACATCGTGAAAGAGAAAGATAAAACATGCCATCTTAGCAAACTTGAGGAGTCATGGTTATGGCATAAAATATTGTGACATCTCAGCTTCGATCACATCATCTAAGTAAGAAGAAAGTTGTCAGAGACATGCCAGAAATAAAGAGGCCTTCCAATACCATATGCAAATCATGTCAATTAGGCAAACAGAGACACATCCTTTAAGGCCAAAGATGAGTTATCAACAAGAGAACCACTCCCGACATGGACTGTGTGGACACCGCAAGAACTAAAACACCAAGTGAAATCCTACTTCATGCTGATAATAGATGATTTCTCCAGAATGACATGGGTTGCATTTCTCAAGAATAAATCAGAAGCTCTGGAAAAATTTAAGATATTCAAAGCATTAGCAGAAAATCAAACAGGATGCAAGCTAAAATGCATCAGATCAGACAGAGGAGGTGAATTCACAGATTGTGACTTTGCAGACCTATGCAATGAACATGGGATAAAGCAACAATTTACTATTGCAAGGACACCTCAGCAGAATGGAGTAGCAGAGAGACAAAACAAGTCTGTACAACAAATAGCCAGAGCCATGATGCAAGAGAGTAATATTCCTCAAACCTTCTAGGCAGAAGCAGTACACACAATCATGCATATCCTGAATAAAGCTCATTTAAGGCCAAGCAGCGACAAGACCCCCTATGAACTATGGCATGGTAAACCAACTTCAATCAAGCACTTTAGAATCTTTGGAAGCAAATGTTACATAAAGAATAATGATGAAAATCTTGGGAAATTTGATGCAAGAGCAAATGAAGGGATATTTCTAAGATATGCTTCCAAAAGCAAAGGGTATAGGTGCTACAACAAGACTCTTCGAAAAATTGTTGAAAGCATTGACGTGAGATTTGATGAAGAACTTCCAAACAATACAAGAGGTACAGACTACAGCAGTCCATCAGACAACCATGAAGAAGAAAACCAAGATGATGATGATGAAACAAGCAAAACAACAGAAGATGCTAAACTGAGATCGAAAGCCCCCTCAAGATACACTCAGAAGAACCATCCTAAAGACCAGATCATTGGAGACAAGAGAGCAGGGGTCCAGAAAATAAGGCAGCTAACTGAACAGACAGAAGAGGTATACATAGCCATGCTATCACAAATAGAGCCAAAGAAATTTGAAGAAGCCAGCAAGGACAAGTCTTGGGTGAATGCTATGGATGAAGAATTGGACCAAATTGAGAAGAACAATACCTGGGAACTAGTTCCTAGACCCACTGAGAAAAATGTCATAGGCTCAAAATGGGTATTCAAAAATAAAGTGAATGAGCAAGGACAGGTAATCAGGGATAAAGCCAGACTTGTCTGCAAAGGATACTCACAAATCGAAAGACTTGATTACGATGAAACAATTGCCCCTGTAGCCAGAATGGAAGCTATCAGAATGTTTCTGGCCTTTGCATGCTACCAAGACTTCAAGGTATATCAAATGGATGTGAAATCTGCATTTCTGAATGGAGATCTAGAAGAAGAAGTCTACATGGAACAACCAGAAGGTTTCTCTTTAACAGACAAAGAAGACTATGTGTGCAAACTAAAGAAGGCTCTATATGGACTGAAACAGGCTCCCTGTGCTTGGTACTCGAGACTGGATAAGTATTTGCAAAAACAAGGCTTTAAGAGAGGTGGAGCAGACAGCAATCTATACATAAAAGGCCATGAAAATGAACTCCTGATTGTTGTAGTATATGTTGATGATATTATGTTTGGAAGCAACAAAGATGAGCTAGCAAAAGGGTTTGCTGAGGAGATGAAATCAGAGTTTGAGATGTTTATGATTGGAGAGCTCAGTTTCTATTTAGGACTTCAAATTCAGCAAAAGAACACAGGTACATTCATCTCACAGGAAAAATACTTAAAAGAAATGTTGAAAAAGTTCAAAATGGAAGACTGCAAACCTGTGTCAACTCCCATGATCACGGGATGCAAGCTATGCGCTGAAGATGGATCTGCTGATATAGATCAAAGACTCTACAGATCCATGATAGGAAGTCTGTTGTACCTCACAGCATCAAGACTAGACATCATGCTAGCAGTAGGACTTGTGGCTAGATATCAAGCAGCACCTAAACAAAATCACCTTCTAGCAGTCAAAAGAATATTCAGATATCTACAAGGAATTGCACAGTATGGACTTTGGTATCCAAAAGGCAAAAGCTTCACTTTGACAGCATACACAGATGCAGATTGGGCCAGCTGTGTGGATGACAGAAAAAGCACAAGTGGAGGTGCATTCTATCTAGGAGAAAGTCTGGTGGCATGGCTAAGCAAGAAACAAACATCTATTTCTCTATCTACAGCAGAAGCAGAATACATAGCAGCAGCAGCATGTTGTACACAAGTCATGTGGATGAAGCAAACCCTCCAAAACATGAAGGTAAGCATTGATGAACCTATCTCAATCAAATGTGATAACACAAGTGCTATAAGCATATCAAAAAATCCTGTGCTTCATTCAAAAACTAAACATATCCCAATCAAGTATCATTTTCTCCGAGAACAAGTGGCTCAGAAGGTAGTAAAGCTGGAGTATGTACCAACAAAAGAACAAAAAGCAGATATATTTACCAAACCTCTTACAAGAGAATCATTTGAATATTTGAGAGATAGACTAGGGGTAGTATCTATAGATGCTACTCTCTGATATGAAGAGAAAGCACAGTTTCAGGGTGGAGAACAGAAACGAAAATATCATTCCAGGGGGAGATCAGCGAGCAAAGAAAGCATGAAACAGGTCCTCAAGATCAGTACAACATGGGCGAGAGTTCAAAGCACACTGGAAAAATTGAGTAACCCCTTGCCATTGATGTCAAAGTGGGAGGAAGAGCAAGCAATAGAAGGAAGGGTCCTAACAGGCAAGCAGAGGAAGTGTATTGCCATCAATGCCAAAGGGGGGGACTTGGAAATATTGTCATTGATGGCAAAGGAGGCAGCAGAGGCAGAGACAGGCAGAGGTTAAGCAGTGGAGGCAGAGGTCGAGCAGCAGAGGCAGAGGCAGAGGCAGCGAATACAGACGCAGAGATAAAACGGTTAAGCAGTGGAGGCAGATGCAGAGCCGTTATCAAACAGTGAAATGTTAACCTAATAATGAAACAATGAAATAAACCTTTTTACAGGGCTTATATATGTATCAAGATCTGATGCGCTCTAAAATGAATTGATTGCATACGGTTTCATTCGATTTAACTCTAAGTGTAGAGCATTTTTGAGTTGTACAAGAATGTGCGACAGTTAAAATACTCCAGGACGACTTCTATAGAGGTTTGATATCCTTTAAGTTCTGAGTTAAATTATTGTGTAGGGTGCCGAAATGTTAGCCCCTGTATGGAGAGGCTTTCTCAAAGTCCCAGTGACACTAATATAATCCTGTGCGAGTGTTACGGAGCAAAATGCGATGAATATTTACAGCATAATGGAATATGAATGCAGTGAGGATGTAAAGGACCGAAACCTCGAAGTGGAATAGTTATATATATAACGAAAGGAGCGAAGTATTAAAAGCGGAACTCTGACTAGTGAACAGTGACAGTGGGTTTGGACTCATATCGCACCGCTTTTGTACGGTAAGTGGTATTTACAAATTGAACGTGATATATGCTAGGAGTTGACACGTGGTTTAAGCGGTTTTGAAAACCCACTCTCATCACGAGTTAACGATCGTGCAATTAACTCGCGCGATATCCAGTGCAAACCGTTGGATTATCAAGGCCAAAGCGACATCCCGTCAGCCGTCGAATGAGTGAGGTCGTTAACACCAGGTAACAAGCTGTGGGCCCGGATATATGGTATTCTATTGATTATATGGAATCGACCCTTACAGTAATGTTTATAACGCTTGGCCGGCGCTTTGGCATATTTGGTCATTGAATGTCGTGAAAGCCTATGTAATATAGGCTGATGCGTTAGTAAATGTATGACGTGTGACGATTAAGGTACGGTCCAATGTATACACATATGGTTGCATAGCCGTATGTTAAAAGGAAAGAATTCGCTCACGTGATGGACTGAATATGGTTACAAAGAAATAGTAGTATGTCTGGGCCGAGAAGCATATAGATTGGGTTTTGTCCCAAAGTCCACTATATATATATATATATATATATATATATATATATATATATATTTGCATTTCGGTGAATCAAAGGAGAAAGGCGTATCGACATTGACTTTGGGATTTCTTAATCTTTGACAAGAGTCCCACATTCGAAGATTGGACCTTTGCTTCAATTAAAAGGCGTGTCGCGTGCTACTGGGGTTTATAACCATTAAGGAAGTGTTGGATTTATATCTCAAAACTTCGAATTGAGATACTAAAATAATTCAAATTATTTATTTAAATTTACCCACTCAGAAGTCAGAAATGGCATGAGTTTGCCCAGATTGTAGGATGCTTGGAAAATGGGATTCTGAATGCATTTATACACAGCCTAGAATTGAATTAGAAAAATTCAGGGACTAGGGGTTTTATCTTGTATCAGAAAACAGGTATATATATATATATATATATATATATATATATATAGACAGCAGATGCACAACTACAGTGAGCTTGGAAAATTTGTACAGACGTAAACAGAGACTGCAGAGTTGAAGAGGTATGCAGCTAAGGGATTTAAAATTGCAGTGAACAGGTGTACATGCACAAGTGCTCAGAGTTGCAGTAAACAAAGGTATGCAGGATAGTTGCACGACAGCTACAGAAAGGACAAAACCAGCGAGCCAAGGGCTGAGTGAAGTTTATATTTTGAAACTGAAAATGTAAATGTTTTAATTGTTTTATATTGTTTGTGATGCAAAGGCAAGTATCCGAAGGAAAAGAAAAATCCCACTGTAACATTGAAATTTGTACATATTGTTATAATTTTTTTAAATGAGTTGGACAAAGGTATGAGAAGGCAGAAGCCAAAGAGTTATAGCTGTTCACTCCAAATTCCTTGTGGCATACAAATAGTCATGTGATGAACTCTATATGTAATATCATCTAGATATGCATACAGAGGTTAGAGAGAGTAAGTGTAGAGAATGCAGAGTACAGAAGATTGAGGCAGAGAAGATAAGGAAGAGAGGAGCAGAAAGAGATGCTACAGAACAGAGCTGATATCTGAGGTAAATCAACAAACATTTCTTTTGATAAATTGAGGAAGTTCGAGCTTCCCTATCAAGTTGTAGCTTGATAGATGTCAGTTGTAGCTGACTGAGGTTGGAGCCTCCTGCAGGTTGGTGCCTGCAGAAAATTGATGGGAGTTGGAGCTTCCTTGCAAGTTGTAGCTTGCAGAATTGAGGTTGGAGCCTCCTGTAGGTTGGTGCCTACTGAGAAAACAATGGTGAGAGGGAGTAGGAGCTTGCCTTTGCATCACAACAATAATAAGATGTGGTTTTCTCCCTTTATGGGTTTCCACTTATATTTGTTGTCTCTATCTGTGTTGCCTGTGTGCTGAGATGATTTACCAAATCTGCTTAATGGTTGTTGCTCTCATAATAAAGTTGAAGTCACATTAATTTAATACTTGCTGCAACATATTAACACTGTTCATATACTAAGGTTGGTTATAAAAGTAAGCTGTAAATAAGTTGATGAAAAAATTAAAAAGCTCATGTATGTGTTAAACTGATTCACCCCCCCTCTCAGTTTAACTAAGAATTCAACATAAACTGCTTTTTTCCCCTGAAAATCATGGAAATTCTCGTAAGATTTTAAGAAAATCTGGCAGAGATTTTTGTAAATCCAGGTTTAAGCTATCAGACTTCAACATTTTGGGTGCCTTAGAGGTTTTTGATGGTGTCAAATCCATTTCCACCATCAAAAACATGATTCAAACACTGCTACTAGAAGATTTCTTTAAAAAAATTGCCCAGATTCTGACCACGTTTGGCCATCCGGGGAATTCCTTCGCCTCTGTAGGCAACTCCATTTTTATATAATATATATTTTATATATTTTGATACATATATGTCAACAAAAGCATGTAGAATGATGAATTTGATATAAGAAGCATAAAAACATGGATTAAACCATATAACATCAATTATCTAAAAGTTATAATCTTCATCAACCACGCCCACAAGTTAGTAACATACAACATATCGAGTCTCATGATTGAAGATTCATCAATCTTAAAGTTTTCAAGCTTCCAAAATTCAATATATAACATTTGTCATCATTGATCACTAAATTTGTCCTTGTAACCATTACCATTACCAAGTAATCAAACTATAGCAAAGAATATCTAACATGAAATGAAATGTTTCAACTTTCAACATTCATGAAACATCATTATTCATAATTCATTACCAATGAGTTATAATTGTCAACTTCAAAATTCAAACTTCAGTTGTTATATATTGTTTACAAAAAATATTATAATAAATATGAAAGAGTCAATGGTTATAAAATGTTAAAACTACAAGAAACTAGAGAAGACAAGTAAATTTATTATCTAATGCTTGGGCCTCTTGCCACGAGAAATGTCTAATTTATGAGAAGATCGTGGTCTATTGGGAGTCTCCTCCAGCATAGTCGAACAAACATGTCCAAAACCAGGACCAGAACGCACATGATCTCCACATGGGGATGTAGATTGAGGTGGCGACAACAAAGCTTGTGGAGCAGAAACATTGGTACTAGATATGGGGGTGGCATGGTTGTTGTTGTTGCACTTGCTTCATCATCATCTTTCAAAAGTTTTGTTTCCAATTCTTCTAGATGTATTGCTCCATCCTCCAAATTATCTTCCTCTGGGTTTTTGTCCCAAGTCTGATATGATATATCAGCACGCGCCCTCTCACAATAATGTGTCAACGACCTCAACTTGTAGTGCACAAAAGCCAAGCTTTTTGCTCGGTTTTCATTGAAGTTGTTTCTTCTCACATTATGGATGAAGCTATAGGTGCTCCAACACCTCTCTATAGATGAAGTATTTACAACCCGTGAAAGCACCTTTTTTGCCAAACTTGCAAAAAATCCTTGTCCACCATACATGTTCCATAATGTGACAGAATCCACGTTTGGCTTATGGCATGATAGCAGTAGTTAATAAAGGAGAAAGGAAGATGTACAACCTCCCAAGCGAGCTAGGATGCAAGACAACTTTCTCAACTGACTTGCATCTTAGCCTAGCTCGCTTGGGAGGTAGTCGATCTTCGTTTCTCATTTATCAACTATTAGCATCATGCCAGAAGCAAAAGTTGAGTTCCTTCTTAAAGTGGATGATCATCTCACGCTATGAAATTATCTCCAGTAAGAATTTGGTACCTTTTTTATAAGATCAAGGACATGTTCATTTAACAAAACTACCTTTTAATAGACCTTTTAAGGACTGCAGTTTTTACATAAAAACAACACTAAACATATGTATAAATTAATAAATAGTTCATTGAGTTTGATGAAAACCACATCCAAGGGGATGTCTTAATAATTACTATTTGGTTTCTGTGTTAGCAATATCATCTAAATCAATATGGCGCAAATTGCATTCTTCAGTAGATATGTTTATTTTACTTTAAAAAAATAAATCTGTATAAGAGGGTGTTTGTCCACAAATACAGCTAATTGTTATTGCTCATGATGCAAGAGGATTTGTACCTGCGCTGCCAAGTCATTCAACATCCATAATTATCTATAGAATAAATACAAGTAATATTTGTAGCATTTTTTACTCTAAGATGCATTTTTATGATAATGTTAAAACATATGTTGACAATGTCAAAACATACATGATTTAAACAAAGCTATTAGACATTAAATTATGGACGAAAACAAACATAATGAAAAGTTAACGTTTTACCTTATCAAACATACTGGATCTTGGGACCTGTCCCAAGCTTTTACGATGTTCAACTACGGTTTGATAGCCGAAACGAAAATCTCTCTGTCTTCCTTTGTGGTTTATGTTCCAAAGTCTTCACCCTACATTGCATAAGATTGTGTATTTTTAATGTTATTTGATGGGATTACAAAAATATTGGAAGGTGATACAATTAATAAGATGTTTAGTTACTTACAATTCTTGCAGCTAATTTCAAGTAGTCGCATTGGCCTAGCTCGTGTTTGCCTTGCTTGTCAATCCTAGCTCTGGTTGTCTTCGAGGTGTCAGGCAACCTATCATCAAAAGCTTGAAATCAATTATGTAGCACACTTTTATTTTAGACAAAGAAAATTAAAGCTATTGAATTAAAGTTGTATTACCTTGTGCGTATGATTGGACCAAAAATTACCTATAGAAATCATTGTTTCCTGCACAGAAAAAAAGATATTATTATTAATTTAAAAATAATAATCATGATAAAATATGTTTTAGATAGAGTACATGAAACAGTAAAAATATTAAAACTTACCTGGGAGTTATACTTGCTTTATAGGAACACCTTCATTGTTCACCAAAAACGTGCTAGGAATGGTCCTTGTAGAGGTGACATGTGTAGCTGCAGGAAATGCACTCGTAAAGTTAGTCATATCACCCTTATCACTACCACCACGTTCAACGATTGGTTGTCTTCTTAGGGATGTGTTTCTTGGCTGCTACCTAAAGGCGTACGAGGTGTACAAGGGAGTTCCTCAGGAATCTCTTGCCTTTGTGTCCCACAACCACCAACACCGAGGACAACAGGTTGCACAAAATGCTACATACAAAATAATTTTTTTTGTTAGTTTAATTAATGTAAAAATTATAAATCAACCTCTCACAATTGATCTTATGCATGATAATAAAAATATCATTTTGATTTTTGGATATTACCTCATATGCTTGAAGCTGAGTCATAACTTGTAATATATTTTGTTCTATTTCAGATGTTTGAGGCACAATGTCTATCAAATGCTCAAGTTCATTGTTTGTGTTTTAAATCTTCACAACAAAACAAATAAACTTAGGGATGAAGAAAGCTCCTCCTCGGTGAGAAAATCATGATGCGCACCATGGCCAAACATCTGCATATTTGAACAAAATTAACATTATTTCAATTATATACACAATTAAAATAAATAAAAATATAGCAAAGTTGATACTTTACATGTTCTTTGGTTGTTCCCATTCCGCGATCATCCTACCACATTATACAATAATAAGACCCATGAAACATATAAAAAAAAAAAATTGTTAAAAATAAATAAATTAATCTGAAAGCGAAATTGTTATTTGTTTACCTGTCGTGAGGTTGTTCCTGTGCCACGATCAGTCTGTCACATTACAATAAAAGTAGAAATGTGAAACGGCATTTTTAACATTGTTAAAGATAAAAAAAAATAATGCAATAAGTAACGATTGTTTAAAATATTGGTGTTGCATAACTACTCGCACATTACTTCTGGATGTATCTACTCTATTCACATGGTAATCCACTAATAACTCTTCCCCGAGAGCTATTTTTTATTTCACACATGACTACCAGGTTTCTTCACGTCCCTCAAATATGCAACTTGATTGTTTGTTTGTTGTCCCAAGTCATGTGCATTTATAAACCCTGTGATATTGTCGGAAGCTTTAGGCCTTCCATCGATATAGATAACATCTCATTTTTATCACCACTCAAGAGGAAGAAGACGAATACCTCAAAAATTGTTAAATTTAGAAAATAATTATTAGCACTTAATAGATTAAAAAATTTAAGTCAAAAATGAGTCTAAGATCCCATGTTCCTTTGGGTTTCGATTGACCACAACAGTAGCTGAAGATCAGAAGTAATTTAGGCTTGCCCATTTCTTATTTAAATGAATGAATGGATTTTGTTAAAAAAAATATGACCCTAGTCTTGAGATTACCATAAACAACACTCCATTTTGATAAGCAAGTCACCTTTCTGATTGTGTTTAGTCCTGACATTACCATGGCCCCCACTCCAATAATCTGATAAGTGGGGCAGCCCTATGATAGTGTCCACCTAACATATCACAACCCAACAAACACACCATAATTTTAAGGTAGACATTGTTTCTCTCTTTTGCCCCATCAAATTATTTGCTTGTGCAACTTTTTTTTTTCAGATTGATAAATGTAGATAATTTACAGCTATTGCCTACTGCTATATACAACCAAACCACATGTAGCTTTACCGTTTAGTCGCCTTCTCGTGAACAAGGCCTGACAACAAAAATTGTAATATCACATGGTCTAATTATCAACCAACATTCTCAAAAATCTCCCAAAGGCAAAATTGTTGTTCTCCTCTTATCTTGAAAATTGAGATAGAATTTCTTCATATTTGTTGTCCTTAATAGACCTTTGATTCTCAAAATAAGTAAAACTAATATGTACACCTCAAAACACACAAAGAAAACAATTTGTTTTCTTTGTCGACGACACCTCCCTAAGATAGGGTCAAAACAATCAATTTTGGGCCCAAATTACAAGTAATAGCCCAAAATCAATGAAGCCTAAAGTAAAGTTGAAATTCCGAAAATGTGTATTTATCACAGGCTGATAATTCTAATAATTCCGACTCAGTTTCCAAAATTTATATTGAGATAAGAATCTAATGCCATTTTTGTGTGCATTGAACCTCATGTCTACATTTTGGACTTATTTCGATGTCAACTAACTGTGAATTTGCTCATATTTGGATAGTATCCAAATTGTTAGCATTTGAATGGCTGTTCCACATAATATAAATAGAATTCTTGAATGTGACTATTAAAATGGAAGTTGTTTTCTCTCTAAAGGACTTTTCAAGGTTGTATATGTACTGTCATGCTTAACATCGTTGTGGAATATGGACACATATGAGATTCGTGCGAATTGATTGATTTAACACTTAACCTATCTTAGACCCCCATTATTTAATTAATTGTAGGCCTACGTTGTAGGGTTATGACTCTGTGTGATGGATGGGCTGGAAAAGAGGGAGCCTTAGTACGCAATGCCCACCTTCTACTCTCTAATTATTGCTTCAATGGAAATTTGTTAAAAGAATGATTTGCAAATATCTTACAATGTACCCATATATCTATGAGAGCAACAATGAGCTTATGTCCATTTGGTCATTTGAATGGCTATTCAGCTTTCACAATATTTAAGACAATTATGCTCTAGATAGCATAACTAACAATATTAAGATTCTTCAATATTTGAGCAATAAGGCTAGAGACAATCTATATATATATATATATGCAATGTAAAGGCAAACTCAGCAATTTAGCCGTGTGTTGGTGAAAACCATAATCTCAAATTAGATGTGCCAAGATATGGGTGTAGAATTCTTGAATGTGACTGTTAAAATGGAAGTTGTTTTCTCTCGCAAGGACTTGTCAAGGTTATATACGTACTATCATGCTTAACATCGTTGTAGAATGTGGACAAGTATGAAGACTGTGTGAATTGATTGATTTTACACAACCTATCTTAGACCCCCATTATTTAATTGATTGTAGGGCTAGGTTGTAGGGTTGTGACCCTGTGTGATGGATAGGCTGAAAAAGAGGGTGCCTTAGTCCCCATATTCTACTCTCTAATTATTTGCTTCAATGGAAAGTTGTCAAGGGATTGATATGAGAATATCTTACAATGTACCCAGATATTTGTGAGGACAATGGTGAGTCTATGCCCATTTGGTCATTTCAATGGCCATTCAGACTTCACAATATTTAGGACAATTATGCTCTAGATAGGATAACTAACAATATTAAGATCCTTCAAGGCTTTAGCAATAAAGCTAGAGACAATCTATATATATGGCAATGTAAAGGCAAACTCAACAATGAAGTCGTGTGTTGGTGAAAACCATAATCCTTAGTTATGCATGTAGTCGTAGTTGAGTTTGTAAAATCCCAGATCTCAAATTAGAAGTACCAAGGTATGGGTGCACTAGGTTTACCTCAAGGTATGAAATTTTGGGTCTTGTACAGACTTGGATTGGGGCCAAGTTAAATTAACTCATGGCCCATTTCATGATCATGTTAAAATGGAAGTTGTTTTCTCTATTAAGGACTTTTCAAGGTTATATACGTACTATCATGCTTAACATCGCTGTGGAATGTGGACAAGTATGAAGATTGTGTGAATTGATTGGTTTTACACAACCTATCTTAGACCCCCATTATTTAATTGATTGTAGCCCTAGGTTGTAAGGCTATGACTGTGTGACGGATGGGCTAGAAAAGAGGGAGCCTTAGTCCCCATCTTTTGTTCTCTAATTATTTGCTTCAATGGAAATTTGTCAACGGATTGATTTGAGAATATCTTACAATGTACCCAGATATCTGTGAGGACAATGATGAGCTTATGCCCATTTGGTCATTTCAATGGCCATCCAGCCTTCACAATATTTAGGACAACTATGCTCTAGATAGGATAACTGACAATATTAAGATCCTTCAAGATTTCAACAATAAAGCTAGATACAATCTATATATATGGCAATGTAAAGGCAAACTCAGCAATGAAGTCGTGTGTTGGTGAAAACCATAAGCCTTGGTTATGCATGTAGTCGTATTTGAGTTTGTAAAATCCTAGATCTCAAATTAGAAGTGCCAAGATATGGGTGTAGATGGGTCTACCTCTAGGTATGAAATTTTGTGCCTTGTGCAGACTTGTTTTGTTTTGGGGCCAAGTTAAGTTAACTCATGGCCCATTTCATGATCATGTTGGTTCTATAAGGAACCCCCAAACTCACTAAGTTTGAAGGTGCCCACCCAATTTCAGTGTGAAATAACATGATCTAGCGATACATTGCTTGGGCATTTGACATTACCTACAACATATCACTGATGAATCCTCTTCACCAATGATAGAGCAAAGGGAGGTTTTATATCGTGGGAAAATAATCTTTTCCAGTGGAAAAGAATAGTAGAAAAACCCTTGTATTTCTCAAAAAGGATGTTTTTCTTTTATACGAGGAAAAGTGGTCTTCTTTAAGGTGTTTATCATCCAGAAATCCTCTTTTGGGGATAAGATGATGATTACATTCTCAAATCGCTTAAGAAAGAAGTATCGCAATGATACAGAGAGGGTTGTCCTCCTTATTGTGCAAGAATCCTCATCTCCCCCAAGTCAGTTGAGAACTCAAAGAGGCCTAAGTGTTGATTCAACTGGCTTACGATATGTGGTAGGATAATTAGCACTCTATGAGTAAGGGTGGGAAATTTTAAATTTGAAGCTCGAACACTAATACCATAACATTTGCATTGCTCAAGCATTAGCTTGAGAAAAAATTTAGACCTGACTCCTTCAAAGACCATAGGTGTCAAGTTTCTTACATGATTCTTCATCGTCCATTCATCTTTTTGCAATCGAATGATTGTAGCTTTGTAAAGGGTCTTAAAGTCACTTCCAGTAATGTGATGGGCCTATGATCTTCCTCTCATCATGAATTTTAACATAGAAATCTAAGTAGTATTTTGGAAATTGATTGAATTTGGAAATTAACACCAAGCAATAATTAGAGAGTAGAAGATGGGCATTGGGGACTAAGGCTCTCTCTTTTCCAAGCAAAATTCCACTCTCTCTACAGGACCCAAACATTACCCTTTCAAGGAAATATCCTAATAGTTCCTTCGGGACTTTTCTCCCATGCAACAATATGAGAACAAATATTTAGCATGTTGCTGTTGGCAGATTTTCCATGCTTAAAATGCCCACAGCCCTGGTAAAATCCATCATCCAGCCAGTTAGTGACAGTCATACCTTCAATACTAGCTGAAAATTCTCAAGGAGTTCAAAAGGCAAGGCTTCAGCTTTGATGGGAGTTGTTATGGTGCCCTTATCGAGTCATGTTTTGCAAATAAGGGTCTTCCTAGTGCTTTAGGTCTCTTCAAGGAGATGAGAAGGGCAAAGGTCTCTCTCTTTAGTAATTGTTGTCACAAAAAGACCAATGGAGTTACAAAGGAAAGTAAACCGATTTTGATGCCATGTTTGTTAGATGAAACTAATGACAACAAAAAAAACAACATTTGTCCTTGAATTTGGAAATTTGGAGAACAAATACCATGTTGGAAAGGACTACTACAGCAGTAGCAAACCTTGCCTGAAGCAGAGAAGAAATTTCCGACTCAGTTGCCAAAATTTATATTGAAATAAGCATCTAATGTCATTTTTGTGTGCATTGAACCTCTTGTCTACTTTTTGGACCAATGTTACAAGAGTCTCCAATCACTCGCGATTACTCACAATTCCGACTCTAATCGTCAACCAAAAGAGCCAATTTGAATCTCGGCAAGTCAAACTCGTGTTGACCAAGTTTGACTAATGGTCAATGCGAGTTTGACCCGCGATTTCAGCAATTTGTAGAGGGCTCGACAAGCCAATCGGATTCTTAGGTTAAAATTTCGTGGGGTTTTATTTTGTGGTTTTGGTTTCACTTCTTATTGTCGCTCATCGCGTAAGGAGTTTGCTTCCATTTCTTCTTGTCACCGACCTATCCAGAGACGTCATGGATCAAACAACCCCATTATCATATTCTTCCCTCACTGCACGCACTTTGGCTTCGATAAATCAGAGCCCTTTCTCTAATTCGTCAAAGTCGCGATAGGTTTGGTTGGTCGCCTTCATGTATACAATATTAGGCAATCGACTTCATGTATACAATATTAGGCAATCGGCTTCATGTATGAGTAGCGGCTCTAGCATTGGTTAGCTCAATCGTCTTACCAAACTACGTTGCTTTATGAGTTTTCTATACCTTAGGTCCAGCCATGCCACCCTTCCCTCGTCGAAAGAGTCACCTAAGTGAACTACGGGTCCACTTACCAAACACAAACTACTTGCCCTAGTGCCATGCCAATCGTTATTGACTTGGTTGGTATACATACATATTTGTGGCTACTCCTCATTGGCCAAGCAACATTCTTATCCTTTAAAAATATCACTTTCAATAAAATAAAATTAAATAAATAAATATAAAAAATAAATAAAAAAATAAACTAGTTGTAGTATGTTGAAGTTCTATACTGTTTTGAATGAAAGCAAATCGTTGCAGAGTGTTAGAACTTTACAAGGACCTATAATAATGAAACAATCCCTTATATTCATTTGTTGTTGTCAAGTGTATAAGTGATCTAGCAATGGGTATAACGCATTACCAATCCAAAATTAACCCAATTTAGAAGTCATGTTACTGTAACCCCAAGTAAGATTTTAGCAGGTCCACAGTGTTGGTTGACAAAAACTTGGGAGTTCCTCGTCTTGTTTGAATCTTTGTACTTGTTTTTCAATGTTTTCCAATACTAAATAAATTTTATACTTGAATTATACACACTGTCATCGTGATTTTTTGGACATCTATTGATATTGTGCATTGTTTGGACATGGATTTATTGAATATCAATGAAAATGTTTTTTTTATTTTAATTCAATATATGTGTATCTTTATTTTCTGTATTCACCGATTTTTTTCCGATCTGATTAAAACTCTCCACTCTTTTACCTCGTCGACTTATTGTCGATTTCGAGTCTGGTAAAATTGTTTTGGACTTATTTCAATGTCAACTAACTGTGTGAATTTGCTCACGTTTGGATAGTATCCAAATTGCTAGCATCTGAATTGTTGTTCCACATAACATAAATAGAATTCTTGAATTGTTGTTCCACATAACATAAATAGAATTCTTGAATGTGACTGTTAAAATGGAAGTCACATTCAAGAATTCTATTTATATTATGTGGGTGTGGGAATTGACAAACCAATTACTATAAATTTGTTTACGCTTCCAAAAATATCCACAACAAACAACAATATTCTAGGTCGCACTTGTAGATTTATAGATGCAAGAGAGGGCGCTCAAGTTGTTTTGTTCCAATGGAGGGGAGAGCGCTCAAATCGTTTGTTTGTTCAAAAATGGATGCAAAGATGAGGGGGAGAGCTTGGGGGCAATATTTTTTTTTCAAAACAAGCTTGATTGCAACAATGTTTTGCAGAGGAAGGCTCACCCACCCACCACACTGCGTAATTAATTATCTGGTGGGTGAATTAAGCTATCAATATTTGTGGAGTTATAACTCCATTAATGCATAGGGGCAGTGTATGGGCCAACCCTTGGATTTACCAAGTACAAAATCCAATGGTTGGCATATACTGCCCCATGCATTAATGGAGCTATAGCTCCACAGAAATTAGTTGTCTGTGAATTAGCAAAAAAATACAGCAGCAGCGGTCATCCCCAAGCAACCACACCTAGCAGCCATTCTCTCTCATTAAAATTCTCACCGGAAAAATTGTCCCTTTGTTAGACTACTCACAAAAATTAGTTGTCTGTGAATTAGCGAAAAAATACAGCAGCAGCGATCATCCCCAAGCAATCACACCTAGCAGCCATTCTCTCTCATTAAAATTCTCACCCGAAAAATTGTCCCCTTGTTAGACTACTCCGAACTAAATGAACCGTCCAGACGTTGAAAGCTCGAAGTAGACCAAAAGTCATGTGAAGCTGCCGAAAGTTTTGGGGGGGAATTAAAAACATTCTGAAGAAACATCTAGAGAATGTTTATGAAAAAAAAAGATCCAGCGTAGAGCTCGAAGAGCAAGCTTGATGCTAGCTGAGTAGCATCCTACTCATCCCAAATAGAGTGAATTGGAGTCCAGAATAATGGGTTTCTATCATAGAAGAAAACAACCCAACGCTGGGGAAGTCTCCATAACATGGTCAATCTGGTTATATACAATCTGCTTGGGTAGTCCATGTCCAACATGTTATCTCTTTCTATGAGTTATTTCTGTAGATAAACTGTACAAGAGTGATAAAAGTATGAATATATATTATGTCTCCAGAATATACTGTACAATGATCATATTAAAAATATTTTGTAGCTACATACAAATCTTGGCTGTGCTATGTAGTATCCAGACTCAGAGGAGAGCTCACAGGCCTTCTAAGCTGTAATCCATGTAATATTATTACCTAGGGTGGAATTATTGACTAATACAGACTCTTTTTCTCGCCTCAAAACACAGAAACGCGTGAAATACCCGAAATTCAAAATATATTAAAAAAGGGTTGAAATCGCTCAAATATATTTCAAAAAATTTATCGCTGTCATTGCTTCCCAAAATCCATAGTATTCACTACTAAATATGATAAGATTATGAGACATACCCAATAGCTCCCATATGCAATCAACTGGCTTCTTCCCGACTCCACCCATTCCAGATAGATCTCTACCACCACCTCTTCTCCTTCTTCCTCTAGGCCATTTTCCAATATCTTTACCCTTACAGTCTTTAAAACCAGAAAACAACAATTTTAACTTTCTGTGAGGGCAAATCAAGAAAACACATAGACGAATAATAACAGTAAAAATCCATTGCAGATAACCTTGATCAACAGAGCCCCTTCGCCGAAACTCCATGGAAGCTAGCGGTTTAAAGCATTATTGAAATAAACACAAATGACGGGAGAGCGTATTAGGGTTTCAAAGAAAACTTAATAAGATGGTCAAGTGAGCTAAGGGTTTCCATTATAAAGTAACAGTAAGTGACTCGAGTCGGGTTAGGGTTTCATCGAACACCCACACGGATCGTCGCTCTGACTATTATCGCCAAAAACTAACGGTTACGTGGCCGTGATCTAGCCAAATGTGGCCAATTTTTCAAGGTAAATGATATTTATTTAAGATACGTATATTTTAGACTTGTGATTTAGTGTTTATAGGTATTTTAAGAATTTTTTGTTAATTCACTTAGACATTAAATATTTTCATAATTTGTGGAGAGGACGAATCCTTATAATGAAAGAGGTTCAACTATGGCATGGTGCAGTAAAACGAAATTACAACAGTTCTTATCAGTTACACGTTCTCCTATTAGTTACACATTTTACACAGTTTAGACATCGTTTGCTCCATTGTTATTTTTTTTTGAGTTGAAATGCAAGCATGTTTATGTTCTTGTCTTCTTTTTAACTAAACATATTAAAGTGTACATGCCCTAAACCTTGGCACGTGAAGTTTAAGCTCAAAAGCTTCAACTTGAAAAGCAACCTTTAACATGGGAGAACTCGCATATGGGATTTTAGAGATACTCTTTACTCGAAATGGATTGCATTCTCGTTATGTGTTGATGAGGTAACACAAAAGATATTTTCTCATCATGATCTATTTGGAGATAAGCTTTGTGTATCCCATGTATGATGATGTTGAATTATGACTATTTAGTTTAATTAATTGGCCATGATCTTCATCCAGATGCATTGTGTTGCAGATTGTCGTGATAAAATAAAATAGATATAATTGAAATTAAGTTAAACCTTTGAAAATATTTATATCTAAAAACAAAATTTTAAGTCAATTGTAAAATCGGAAAAAAATAAATAAATAAATAAATAAAATTATAATATCTTCCCGAATGTTTTATTCCTCTGGCGTTCCTTCGCACCTCTCGGTGCAATTGCTAGTTAGATATTATATTGGTGTGGCTTTGGAGTATGTTTTAAAATTATTTTTTCTTCGCTAAGAGTTAGTCTTTCTTATTTACAGAAATTCGTTCTTTGGAAAAGAATTGTATATAAAGATTTTTGTTTATGGAAGACTAGATTTATCTAGATCTAATTATTTGACTAGTGAAGTCCAGATTGGTGTATAAGGAAACTTGTTATTTGAACAAAAAATATATATATATATATATATATATATATATATAATGGAAGACTAGATTTACCTAGATCTAATGATTTGACTAGTAAAGCCTACACTGGTGTACATATTTTACCTCTTTTGGATTTGAACATATAATCTTGTAAGAAGAAACACATATTCTTAACCATTAAATCGTAAACAGTTATTTTTGCTTATATTAATGTGTATTGTGACCCTTTTACTTTATGGCCCTCTTTAGGGCATTTTTTCAACAAATTTTACTTGAAATTAGGTATGGATTTGTGGAATTTGCATGATTGATTTGGAAGTTTGCACAATTGAAGTGTCCCGAGGGTTTTTTAGGGCATTGAATCAATTTATACATTAAAAAATGTGATTTAATTAATGAAAAATTAAAATTTAGCAAAAGCTTGAATTTTCTAATTTCAACTAAGAAAACCAAAACATAAAAATAGTTAAACAAGTCTTTGACTACCACAATATAATTTTAAATCTAGATCTACCAAGCTCCAAGAGAGATCAAGTCCAAAGTTAAGATGGATCTAAGTTGGTACTTTTGTATTCCATATTGGATTTCCTCAGGCCTTTAAATAAGCTTCATTACAAATACCATGGGCTTGTAAATCATCTTATATTTATTATCCATGTGGCTAGGCAGGTATTATACAATGGGTATGGGTTGACCATGTATTAATTGAGTCAAACATATTAAATATTTTTCAACAAACTAAAGGGTAACTTTAAGAAATTATTTTTCTATTTTTTGTGAATTATTTTTTTTTTCATATTTAAATGTGATGTCATTGGCTCTTTATTTGTAGATCTTATTGGGAAATGCCTCGATTTTCACACCCTTTGTAGGAGTATGGGTACAATAATCTATATATTCATTTATTTTTTAATTGGGAAAGAGGACAAAAGTATGACATTCCCATACAGGCCCAACTTAATCTGACAGTTGCGATTAATCTATGGCAATACAACTAGGGTTCATTATCGTGTTTTCTGCTCATCGTTCCTTGTTACTTTTTCCATTGATGCCATGGTTTCACTCCAAAAAAGAACATAGGAGGTTTCGAATCCCCGCCCCTTTCTTCTGCACAGATGTTCATTCTTGGTCAACATATGTAAACTTTTGGCCATGGAGTTCAACAGACTCACCTTTCCGGCGCGGGATCGAGTTTGTTCCCCCACAACGACCGCCTTTATTCCAACTAATTTCACAATTACTTCCCAACATGCTTGGCACACACTAACCCTAGGCCCGGGCACTAAGAAGTCCAAGGTCGTGATCTTTATGTTCAAGTCAGAGAAGCTAAAGTCTAAGGGCAACAATTTCTTGTTTTAAATCGTTATGATCTAACAATATTGCTTAAATTGTCACTAATCAATACTTTACATTACTGGACATTATTGACCTGTTAACTGAGTATTGTTAATTTCAAGGCCTTTTATGACTATTATTAGAATCATATATATTACTATATGGGTAGCTTCTTGTCCGATGTAGCTAGGTTATGGTCTCAACAGAGACACAAACATGATTGCAACAAAAATAGATTTGGTTTCCAATTTCTTTGCTTTAGCCTCCAATGGAGAGTCATTTACAATCTTAAACCTCTTTTTCGGTTTTGGCCTATTATTTCATTTGGTAAAAGAGTTAAGGCTTATAGATAGAAGTTATAGAGTTCTTTTTCAATGCAAAGTGAAGTTTTGGTTTCATTATAGCTACCCAAATTTTGAAATAAAATTATAAGAGTAGATAAACAAAAGCTTTACTTATATTCCATTGAATTTCAATATAAATCACATGTTCAAACAAGTGAAAAATAAAATCCTTTCACAAAATAGAAAAGTCAATACTTGGAATCAAAGTTGTGTGTTTTTTCTTTTTAATAGAAAAGTCAATACTTGAAATGAGGAAGCTTGTCTATTTGTTTTATTTAAATTTAGTGGAAAATGTATTATTATGTAGTTGCCAAAATAGTAGTGGAATAATTATCGTTAAATGCAATTTGGTTCATCATGATTATTGAAGGAAAATCATGTAATTTGGAATTACCTTATTGATGATACATAAGGGGGGAAGCATTTCAGTCCTGCTAGATACCTCGGATTTTCTACCATTACCCTTTTTAGACTTTCCAAGAAAAAAAGCTAAAAAACAGTTTTAGCACATACTCTAATTTCAAATAAATAAATAAAAATCTATATTTTATTATTTTATTGATCCAAAAATATTTGAAAATTCATTAGCACTTCAAAATCCAAAGACCATGGTAAAAAATCCCTCTTAACTTTTTCTCATACTCAAATTAAAATTAAAAAGATAATCAAACTATTCTATTTCAACATAGAGATTAAATGTATATATATGGATATTAACTCTTCTAAGGAGGAACTAAGTCCATTATGTCAATTCGTAATATGAGTGGACGAGTATTAATTCAGTTGTCCCTTCCCTAAATCGAAAGGGCACTAGCTAGTAGCACCATTTGATTTGCACCGGGAGTCTGTGGTTTATACACGAAGTACAAATGTGTGCAGGGGAGTTTTTGGGCCTTACGTCAATTGGTAAAATTGCATTTTCCATAAACCTTGGAATCTCAAACTTTGTGGGATGTGCAGTGTCGGATAAAAAAGAATCTCAGGTATTCCAATTCCCCAAGCCTATACATCATATGATTGTCGTCAATTCGGGCAGGCTGAGACACTTGGATTTACCCAATCACTTCTATTTCTACCATGCGTAAGTTTACGCAGAATATTTTAAGGATTAACAATATTTCAAGGATTAAATTTCTCAAAAATTATAGTCCGCAGAATTTTGGATAGACGGTGATCAGGTACTCTGTTAAGGCACTCTTTGATGCAAAATCGTCAGTTCAATTCCCCGTCTCGATCGGGTGATATATTGGACATGATGAAAATGTAGTCCTGCCAAGCTTACAAAAAAAAAAAAAAAAGTCCCAAAAACTGTAATGATTTAAAATTAATTGAGCAAGACTTACGCAAGTTAGAATTCCACAACTCATAATGTAAGGTTTTGCATTCATAAGGTTTTTGCATTCATAAGGTTTTGCATTCATTTCCATTGGATCAATGGAAATGAAATGCCATGGAAGGTCACAAGAGGATAATATTTGCGCACCCACATACTCCACTCGCATAGGTACCATCAAAGAAACCAACAGGGGGAAAATGGTCGAGATCCTTAAATTTCCACCTACGCTTATGACTAATAGGTCTCCAAGGACTAATTTCCAAAAAATAGGCCACAATTCTCAGTGAGGTATATCTCAAATCAGGGGCTTTATTTTAAAATATGCAATTGTTCCTACATTGCCAAATGCCCAAAAGATGTATAGAGGGATTGCCCTAAATTCTAAAAGGAAAAGGGACCAGTTTAGTAGGCATGATGCAATAGAGGACTTATCCACCTACAATGTAAAGTTAAGAGAATTGGATACCTCCTCCCAGATTGATATCGCAAAGGGACCCTGAAATCCATGCTTTGAAAGATTGTCTCGGGTGAGAATGTGATTAAATAACACGAGGCATGTGAAACACTTCAGTTTTGTTGGGACCTCCTAGCTCCACAATATGGGCCAACCAATCTGTGGGATGTTTCGGCCTATTCTTCATGGTGATGTATGAGTATGTCATTTTGACTAAGATGTTGCCCAAAGAGGTCCCCCCCCTCCACGTGATCTCATTTGCCTTATAAGATAGTGAAATTCCAACATGAAATAATTTGGATTTGTAAAATTTCCATTCAACCACAAACTTAGGAGGAATGGCCAGCTCATCTGTGTGTGGCCATCTAGTAGAGGGAAAACCAACGATCAGTGGGCATCCAATGTGAGGTAAGGTAAAGAGCCCCCTCACATTGAGGAATTGAATAATGGGGAGAGAGAGGAGATGTTCCCCCTCCATACCAATGATAACATCTAACCCAATGAAAATTATGCTACTAGAACCAATCACCCATCTGATATTGCAACACAACCATGGCTTGGATTTCACCAAGCTACGTCATATGAATGAGGCATTTTCTTCACCAGCGCCCCAGCTAAGATCAATTTTTCCAAATTAGCATGATTAAGATACTTTTCCATTATACTATCATTTCGGATTCCAGGGCCCGTGAAGGCTTTCCACATATTCTTGGTAAGCATAGTGAGATTTAAATTCTTAGTGTCCTTAATGCCCCAACCCCTTTCCTCAATGGGCTTGCAAATGGAAACAAGTTTAGATAGATGAAAAAAAAAATCTTACCATAACCAGACCAAAGAAAGTTTGCAATGATTGAATCAATTGTGTGGATGATCGACATAGGTAGGTGGAACAAGTGCATCCAATAGACTGATATGCTGTGTAGGATAACCTTGATCACAATCATACTACCACCTAATGTAAGTCATAATTTTTCCCACAATTTATTTTGAAATTTCTCAATAATTCAGTTCCAGTCCCGCTTTGCATAATTATTAGGTTTTAAGTGGAAACCCAAATACTTGAAACCACCAGCCAACAGTTTGATTCTAATTCCAAAGAGTGTCGCAGTCTGCTTGATCTCCTCCTCCTCCACCATGTTGTCTGAGATAAGTTATGGGTTTTATTTATTAAGGATGAGACCAAAAGCATTTCCAAATTTAGTAATAATTTGAAAAAAGGTGTGTCATTCTAAGAACTTTGCCTCACTAAGGCACAAATGTGACAGATGTATGATTGTTGTAACCCTGCATCCAATAATCTTGCTTGTCTCCCTAGCTTATCTGAATCCTCTACTAAGTCCATCCATTACCAAATTAAATAGTAATGGGGAGAGTGTGCAACCTTGTTGTAGACCTTTGGTGTTCCGGCAAAATTTTGATGGCCTCCCATTGATCAACACAGCTAACTTGGCCATCGAGACACAAGCCATAATCCAAAAAATGTGTCTGTAGGGGAATTTGATTATGTTTAGGAGAATCGTAAGCAAAACCCAATCAATCTTGTCATATGCTTTGATAAGGTCAATATTCTTCAATTTACAGGCTTTAATAGAGTGTATACATTCTTGGGTGATCCCAACAACATCCTAGATCCTTATGTCTGCCAAGAAACCCAATTGTACCAAATTCATATGCTCAGATAGAATTAGCTTAACACAATTAGCAATTAGTTTAAAAATCATTTTTTATGCCACATTAAGTGAGATAGGTCTAAAATATGAAAAACTAGTTGAATCATAATTTTTTGGAACCAGTGTGAGAAAGGTAGCATTGATAACACCTGAAATATGGCCTTAAACTCAAGACTCTTCCACCATATCAATGATTTATGGACCCATAATATCAAAAAAGAATAAAATTAGCTCCATTGACCATCTGTCTAAACCAGGGATTTTTTCCTTAGCAAGTTCTTTCAAAACTTCTTTCAGTTATTCGCAAGTGGTGGGTCTATCCATACGCTCAATGTCTTCTTCATTAACCATACAGGGGAATAAATTGGCCATCTCTAATTGCTCTTTGATGTTTGATGTGTCAGGCATAGAAAATTGCTTACTAAAATAATGGAAAACCTCTTGTTCAATGTATTCTAGAAATGTGAGAAGTTTGTTCTGATCATCTCGGATGTACAAGATTGTATTAGTGCTTTTCCTCTTAAATGTAGCCTTATGGAAGAACTGGTCATCGACCCCTTGGACCCATGCCAACCTACTCTTTAGTCTCCATATATATATATATATGGAGAAAAAATCAGGGCATGTAAGACCCATCAACTCTATAGTTTCTTTCTCAATGTTAGCCAACTCATGTGTGAGATCCTTTTTGCATTTATTGATGCATGTTTTGACCTCCAACTTTAATATACACAGTTTATGGGAGACCATGTCCATATTCCTATTTTGTTCATTCTCAAGTGGTTGCAACCAAGAGTAGCAGACCAAGTCCCTTGATTCCTTTTCTTGAAGCCACAGATGATTGAATTTGAATGGCGGTGCTTTAACATCATACTCTCCATTCCATTCCAGGAAAATGGCATCATGGTTAGAGATTTCAACATGTAAGGACCGTGACATAAGTTGTTTTACTTTAGTATACAGATAGGTGTGCACAAGAAACTTTCCAAGCCTCTTCGCAATTCCATCAGCGCTAGAGCATCCATTCCTTTAGGTCAGGCATATGGGACAAGGAGGCATATCCGTAATATTTTTTTGAGAAAACAATTCATTGAAGAAGTTAGCCAATGGATCTAATGTACATTTTTGTCCCCAAATATCCTGTGTATTCATTGTTAGGTTAAGATCTCCAACCACAATGAGCGAATGAATGTTTAATAGCATAGAGTCATCCAGTTTCTCCTAGAAAACTTTTTTGTTGTCATATAATGCATATAAGTTTAGTATACAGATGAAGTTGAGAAATCTCCTGTGGTATCTAGTCAATATGATGCCCACAAAGGATTTGTATGCCTTGAGAGAAAATAACTTGGGATCCCACATAAATGCTAATCCCCCTGACATTCCCAAAGTGTTAGTTGAAAAAATTACCCAGTTTGGGCATATCCACAAAATAATATCACGAGCACTCTCCTTATCAATCATAGTTTTTTGGAATAATATCACCGCAAACCTTTTGGAGTGAATGATATTATGTATTGATCATCTAAATTGAGATGATCTCGTACCTTTGATATTAAGCAACATGATCTTCATTTAAGACAGGTAGCAATAGGTAGGTCTACTCTAAGGACCTGCACATAATATGTTTATGGGGTGTCATCATTACTATTATATGCACTCGGATCAATCGACAGATAGAGGGCCTATTCTAGTGACTTTGAGAAATGTGTATTGATATAAGATCTTGAACCAATGCATGAAGAAATTTTTTTGTACTTAATTCCCTTTTTTCCTCTTGTTTAATCCATTCCTCTTATGATCTAGGGTAATAATAAAATATTTATCTTTAAAGAAATATTTTTTAATAGTCGATGGATCGAGGCCTAGTGAAATATCGCTTATAAGATTTTCCAGTGTTGCATCTACTAAGGGTGGGAAATAAGTACTACCCAATGTGGCCTTATCTCGAGGAGGGGATAAAGATTATGGTCTATGCTCAGGGATAGTCGAATGATCCAAACCTTTAGATCAATGAAGGTTCAATAAAGACGACATACTAGGGTCGTTGTCCAAAATGTTCGTCTCAACATTATGCATATGTAAAGCCTTCCGAGAGTTGTCTGATTTACCAAACTTATCAAATGTTGATTGGAGACTTGTCAGGATACAATGTTTATATGCGAGGACCTCCTCAAGGGTAGGCATATGGGGATCTGTGCAACCACCAATGGGACCTATTCCTGAATGTGGGTAGTAAGAGCATGATTCATGAAAGAGACTTGTTTACTCTTCCGAGGGAAATCTCGACCAAAATGATGGTACGCTTTGCCACCGGATGTCTAATTTCATGACATCCCAAACATCTTAATGGGATTCCCCAATAGTCCACTTGTTTTCTGAAAGAAAAATTACCCCAGTAAATGTTCAGAGCCACTTATAGACCCCCTATGAAGTTTTCTTCAACCAAAAACCAAGCCACCCTTTTATCGAGCAAGCCAGCACATGCTTCACCAACATAATATAATTTTCCAATCTTATTGGCGATCTCCATATTTTAATTCTTAGTCTATAGCTACAAGGGAAGTCCAGGTAGTTTAACCCATATGAAATTACATTTAGGGACTTCTTGTATTGGATCAAAACCAACTGCCCTTTCTGTAGACATAAAAATCCCCTACCACTCACCCATGGCATAGAAAAAATTATATTTGCATCCTCCTCCGCCATTAATTGAAATACAAACCATCTATTAACCGGTACACTGACCTTTAGTCAATATCCAATGATTGAAGACAAGCATTTATCGATCCACTCCTTCATCTGCCCTCCAAACATTCTTAAAATATCCCATCAACCTAGAGGGCTTTTTATTTCGGTCTAAAAATATACATCGACTCCCATAATAAGATTTTGTATTTCTCCTTGTGCCCTAATTGGTTTCTTCTTCCTCCTCTTGGATTTCTTATTTGAATCACTTTTTTCATACTGCTCCTTCCTAGCATCTTTGTTATATAGATATAACCTATAACCACCCACCCCATATCTACTCACTTTCACCGGCTTTCCCTGGTAAACATGAGATGAGGGGTACTATGATATGAATCAACCTCATAGATAACCTCAAGGAAATGGAGTTGAAAAACCAAGACCTTGTTGAATTCCCTAAGCTGCTACAGGACCCCCAAGAGTTAAACCACCCTTCTAGGTGCCTATAACCTAAGTTAACTTGCTTTTTCACTAATCTGGACTCCCAGACACTAGCACAACATGGCATGAATTCGATTATAACCCTCCAGTTGCATGCATAATATTGCAAGGGAGCGACTGCAGTCTTTTTCACCCAGTTATATGCCTGCGACCCCAGGATTTAAGACACTTTTTCATGGCTAGTCTCCAGACCACTACCCAGAACTTGAAAAATTATTTCTAGAATGATAAATGACACAAGGACAAAGCCTCTAACACAAAAATTGTTAGGGTCCAACCCTAACCCATTTATTTATGTAATAAGCCCAAGGGGACTAGTCTGAGTCATAGTTAGTTAGTTGAGTCAATAAAGCTCGTAAGCGGTTATCCACATTAATAATAGTTGTAAGTGGTTAACCCGCATTATAGAAAAGGGACCACAATTAGCTATAAACGGGACATAGTTAATAAATAAAGTGGTTAACCTGTGTTATGCAAGGGACCACTAGTAGTTAGGGTTTTGGAGGTCATTAAGCTATAAATAGTCTTAGATAGAAAGGAAAATTCATCTTGTCGTATTGTAATTGAGCTCTACTTTGTTGGAGGTTGCTCCCTTGAAGAGGCAAGTGAACATTGTATTATGATTTTGAATAATAAAATATATTTGCATCTTGTCTCATTTCATGTGATGTCTTTGTGTTTCGGCTATATTGTTTCGTATTTCTAGTATTCTAGCTTTCTCGCAGGTCAAGTGCATAACAAGTGGTATCAGAGCACTTTCCAGGGCTAGTAGTACCTCCAGTTTTCGTATAATTTTTTTTAGGCTAGAGACGTGTTCCAACCTCTTTAAACCACAAGATCTGTCATTGAGCACATAAACATGCACACATGAACTACTAGAGGTGGTCATGTTTGTTGGACACCCTTGTAACCACTATGGGCACCCCTTCGAGTATTAGTGTATTAGACAGAACTGTTGAGATTCAAAAAGAATTTTTTTTGGCACCCATGATCCGAGTGAAAATTAAGCACCTACACTAGGGTGGGGCCCACAAGCTATTTTTAGGTGCATGTCTATTTTTATTATCCCTTAATTTAGATGGACATTAAACTGTAATCTATTCTCAATGTGGACTTGAAAATAGTTAATTGAAGTGGCAAATCAGTTAGCTAAGTGAATTTCGAGTTAAGAGGTTGGTTGGTTGGACATGCAGAGTAATTCTAGTTGCAACTGAGTGATTCTAGTTGTAACAGAGTTGGAAGTGCAGTGGTGCATTAGTTAATGCAAGTTGTAAATATTTAAAATCAGTTACGTGAGTTAAACTCAGTTGTGATAGTTGTAACTGAAGATACACCAGTGAGAGATCAAGTGAATTAAATATTAATTGATTCACAATCAGTGCTCTCACATGCAACTGAAGATTTAATAATATTAGTTGCATGCATGTCAGATCCAGTGGAGACCTAGTTGAGTTATAGGTGAAAGGGAAGTTGACTATTAGTTGTGACATTATCTGCTTGCATAAATGCAAGCACACACACATTGGATGTGCCCATGATACTTACGCAGTCAAGGCAGATAGAATTTCATAAATTCAGGGATTTCATTTAGCATGGATTGTGCAGTGAAGGCAGGCTGTCTGGAGGCAGTAAATTGGCTAAGGGATTTGCCAGTTTTTGCATGACAGTGTGAGACAATTAGCTGATGTACTAAGGGCTCTTGTGAGAAGAGTTTTTTATGTAATTGTTTCATGATCCATGATATAATATACAATAGAGTATAGTGGGGTTTTTAGTTGTAAGCTTTCCCCAAGAAATTATCTGTGTTGTGTGTGATTGATCTCTCTTCATGCTTATGTAATTGGTGATTGTGTTTTTAATTCCGCACATATTTGTAGAAGCGATTCAATATTTAACTTTAGCACATTGTTAAATCGGGTGAATCCAAGATATACATGCATATTGTATAATTTCTACATGGTATTAGAGCACAGGAAATTGTAGAAGTGAAGCAGGAGCTGAGTTTGTGACTGGATAGAATTCGAATTTGCAAAAAGGCTTTCTTGGTGCTACAGTTGATTCAAGATCGAAATTACTTTCAATGGTTTGAGGTTAGAGTATGCACTCGAGGGAAACTCGAACTACATTGCTTGGAAGGACAGGATGGAGGCAGTACTCAAAGACAATGGCTTAAAGGAATTCATTGAAAAAGATGTTCCTATGCCAGATGCTGCCAATCTTGATGCATGGAAAAAGAAAGTGGCAAAGGCGAGGAGGATCTTGTTGGAGGGAGTATGAGAACACATTGTCTCAAGCCTCCATGGGAAAGCCACACCATATGCTATGTGGAAGGATTTGACGGATCTATTCCAAAGCAGTAGCGACTATAGGAAATCGGCACTCAAAGATAAACTCAGAAAGATTAAGATGGAAAAGGGCGACACCATTCCAAAGTATCTCACAAAGATTGTCCAATTTCGGGATGAACTGGGGATTGTGGGAATAACATTCGTTGATGATGATTTGGTGAGTATTTGGCTTTCCTAGGAATTCCTAAGAGTTGGCATAGTTATGAAGACTTTCTCAACGGACAATAAAAATTGCCGAATTGAGAACGACTGTGGTCGGATCTGGTGCAGGAGGAGTTCAGGTGGAACACTAGAGATGGATCTTCATCAAATCATGATGACGAAGAGGATTGTGCTTTGGCTGCCAAGAAGAATAAGGGGAAGGGAAGAAATTCTATTCTAAATCCGAGTCTAAAGGCAAGAAGCAGGACATTTCCAAGGTGAAGTGTTTTCACTGTCAAGAACATGGACATTTTGCTACTAACTGTCCACAAAAGAAGAAGAAAAAGAAGGTTGTTGGAGCTGCAGCTGGTGAGGCCCTTGCCTTACAATTTGAGATTTCCTTCTCCTTGATTGCATGCATGGTGTCAAGCGCACTGGGATCAATGTGGTATTTGGATAGTGGCGCTTCCTTTCACATGACGAGAGATAAGGAACTTTTCAGTGACTTGGAGTAGAAAGATCTCCATATGCATATTGAGATGGGCGACGACAGATGGTACAGTGCTACTGGGATTGGTACCATTACCTTTCAGAGGGAGTTAGGTAAACCATTTCAATTAAAAGATGTGATGCATGTACCAGGTCTGAAGAAAAATTTGGTCTCAGTCGCAATGTTGGAGGACAAAGGCTATGTTGTTGTTTTTAGTGATGGAAAATCTTTCCTATGACATAAAAGAACGAGTCAAGACAAGAGGATAGGGATTCAAGTTAAGAATCTCTACAAGCTGGAGGTAGATGGCTATGCTGCCATGATGGGCAAGGCGGATAAAGTGGTGAGCTAGGATGAGGGCGAATTATGGCACAGGGGATTGGCCCATCTTCATCATGGAACCTTGAAATTCATGCAACAAATATGTACTGGACTTCCAATGGGAACACTTGCTCAGTTAGATCAATGTAAGGGTTGCGCCATGGGGAAGTATGTAAAGTTCACCTTTCATGAGAAGGAGAACCGAGCTTCGAGGATCCTTGAGAGAGTTCACACAGACGTGTGTGGGCCATTCTCGGTTGCTTCAATAGCAAAACATAAGTACTATGTAATCTTTGTTGATGAATTTTCTCGTAAATGCTAGATCTTCTTCATGCAGAAGAAATATCAAACATTCTCCAAGTTCTGTGAGTTTAAGGCATTGGTGGAGAAAGTGTCGGGGAAGAAAGTGAAGGCTCTTAGGAGCGATAATGGTGGAGAATACATCTCTAACAAATTCAAGAACTTTTGCAACAAAGAAGGAATTTGAAGAGAACTCATAGTGCCTCATAACCCACAACAGAATGGGGCCGGGAAGAGGAAGAATAGAACGATCATGGGTGTAGCACAAGCGATGTTGCATGATCAGGGCCTACCAATGCATTTGTGGGCGGAAGCATGTAACACTGCGGTTTATGCGCAAAACCGTTGTCCTCATAGAGTACTTGGCATGAGTACACCTGAAGAAGATTTCACTGGTAAGAAACCGGATGTTTCACACTTTAAGATTTTTGGCTCATATGTTTATGTGCATGTGACCAAGGATGCCAGGAAGAAGCTGGAATCGACTGCTGAAGTTGTGTTTTTTGTGGGGAACACAGAAACACCCCATAATTATCGTGTGTATTTTCCAAACATCAAAATGACTATTGTGCGACAGGATATAAAATTTGATGAGGGGAAATCCATGCGGTTGTCCCTTGAGAGGGAGTTGGACTTGCATGAGGAGGAGGAACTACTGGTTCCCAAGGATGAGTCTCAAGATGTGGATTAGCCACATGAGGAGGTTCACGGAGTGGAGGAAAACACTCATGTAGAGCCATCCATTAGAAGTGGCAGAAAGCGCACCACGGAAGTTGATATGCTCAGACTTGATGCTGCACAGAATGTAGGAGCCCCTACTTCACAGTATAGACAGAGACAGTCTCCTGACCGATTTAATGGATACATGGCTCTCATGAGAAAATGTATTGTGACTGAACCATCTTCCTTTCAGGAAGCAGTGCAGCAGCCTACTTGGGTTGATGCAATGGTGGAGGAGTATGAATCCATTATAAAAAATAGTGCATGGGAAATTGTCCCAAGGCCAGTTGACAAATCAATGGTAGGTTCGAGATGGATCTACAAGGTTAAGCAAGATGTTGATGGGAGTGTGGAGAAATACAAGGCCATATTTGTGGCCTGGGGCTTCTCACACATCTAGGGGATAGATTATGATGAGACTTTTGTGCCTGTCGCAAGGTACTCTTCCATAAGGACCATCCTTGCACTCTCAGCGCAGATGGGCTAGCGCATTCATCAGATGGATGTGAAAACTGTGTTTCTCAATGGGATCATTGAGGAAGAGGTGTACATAGAGCATCCTAAAGGTTTCGAGATCTTCAACAACGAGTCGCATGTGTGCAGGCTCAAAAGAGTGTTGTATGGGCTGAACCAAGCACCATGTGCTTGGTACACTCGGATAGACAGCTATTTCACCAGACTGGGCTTCACCAAAAGTGAAGCAGATGTAAACCTATACCAGGTTGTGGTTGAGGGTAAGCTATTGATCATTTTTCTTTATGTTGATGATTTAATTTTGACTAGTGATGAACAGCTGATACACTCATGCAAGGAGGATCTTGCAAGGGAGTTTGAAATGAAGGATATGGGCCTCCTTCATTATTTCCTTGGATTGGAAATATGGTAGCGAGATGGTGAAATTTTTGTGTCTCAAGGAAAGTATGCAAAGGAGATACTGGGTAATTTTAACATAGAAAGCTGCAAACCCATGGATACTCCTCTTCCAGGAAACTGGAGGAAAGAGGATACTACTTCTAGAGAGGTAGTGGATGCTACTGTCTATTAGGCAGTTAGTGGGTTCGCTAATGTATCTAGTGAACATGAGACCAAACATTTTCTATGCGGTTAACCAGCGGAGTCAAGCTATGGTTAAGCCTACCAAGCTCTTTTGGAAGGCGGGGAAGCATGTCATAAGATACCCAAGGGGCACATCAGAGCATGGTATATGGTACAGAAAGACGGATGGAGTGAAGTTGCATGGCTCCACAGATGCAAATTGGGCTGGCAGTCCATCAGACAGAAAGAGCACATCAGGGGGGATCTTTAGCATTGGATCTACAACTGTTTCTTGGTACAACAAGAAGCATAGATCCGTGGTACTCAATTCAACGGAAGCAGAATACATAGCAGCAAGTCAAGCTGCATGTGAGGCTATCTGGATGAGAAAGATCTTGGTTGGTTTGTTTGGTTCTCAGATGGATCTGACAGTGATTCATTGTGATAATTAGAGTTGCATTAAACCCTTGATTAATCATGTGTTTCATGATAGGTCCAAGCATATAGATATCTGGTACCATCATCTCAGAGATTATGTGTAGAGGAGAATCATGTCGCTTCAGTACATTCCCACGGAAGATCAGGATGCAAATATTCTGATGAAGGCACTCACCAGGAGCAAATATTCTGATGAAGGCACTCACCAGGAGCAAATTCGAATACCATAGAGACAGAATCAGGGTGAAAGATAATCCCTTTCTTGTTGAGAGGGAGTGTTGATATTAAACAAGAAATTTTTTTGGCACCCATGAGCCTAGTGAAAATTAAGCACCTACATTAGGGTGGGGCCCACAGGCTATTTTTAGGTGCATGTTTATTTGTATTATCCCTTAATTTAGATGGACATTAAATTGTAATCTATTCTCAATGTGGACTTGAAAATAGTTAACTGAAGTGGGAAATCAGTTAGCTAAGTGAAATTCGAGTAGAGTTTTTTTGGTGGGACATGCAGAGTAATTCTAGTTGTAACAGAGTTGGAAGTGTAGTGGTGCATTAGCTAATGCAAGTTGTAAATAGTTTAATTCAGTTAAGTGAGTTAAACTCACTTCTACTAGTTGTAACTGAAGATACACTAGTGAGAGATCAAGTGAATTAAATATTGATTAATTCACAATCAGTGATCTCACATGCTATTGAAGATTTACTAATAGTAGTTGCATGCATGTCAGATCCAGTGGAGACCCAGTTGAGTTCTAGGTGAAATGGAAGTTGACTATCAGTTGTGACATTATCCGCTTGCACACATGCAAGAACACACACATTGGATGTGCCCATGATGCTTGCGCGGTCAAGGCAGACATGATTTCATCAATTTAGGTATTGCGTTTAGCAGGGATTGCGCAGTGAAGGTAGGCTGTCTGGAGGCAGTAAATTGGCTAAGGGATTTTTCAATTTTTGCATGACAGTGTGAGACAATTAACTGATGTACTGAGGGCTCTTGTGAGAAGAGTTTTGTATGTAATTGTTTCATGATCCATGATATAATATACAATAGAAGATAGTGGTGTTTTTAGCTATAAGCTTTCCCCAGGAAATTATATGTGTTGTGTGTGATTGATATTTCTTCATGCTTATGTAATTGGAAATTGAGTTTTTAATTCCGCAAAGATTTGTAGAAGCAATTCAGTATTTAACTTTAGCACATTGTTAGATTGGGTGAATCCAAAATATACATGCAGATTATATAATTTCTACAAGAACCATACACATATTGCACTTCCACATACCCTTGGGTATATCAGAAGCCCCCTAGGGTAACTTGAAACCTAACCTTAGTTAAGCCATCAGTCATCTTGCTGCTATAGTACATTGAGAACAACACTTGGGGATATTACTCACATGTACAATAGGGTAGTCAAGTAGTACGACTAAGGCTACGATCGATCCCCCTTAGTTGGTGCCCTGAAATATTGAGTCGAGTACTATTGTTGGACCCCTGTGTATATTGCGATCTGTAGCACCTAACACTCCTTTGTGACCATAGTTCCCTCATCTATCTGAAGATTTCCCCTAGCTTTATCGTCTAGATTAGATACAGTTGTTGGGGTTCAACTACCGTTGTCAAGATCATATCCAATAGTTGGGGTTTGTCGCGTCGTACAGATCAAATTCAGTAGTTTTAGTATTCACAACACAAATGAGACTCAGTGTGCAGTGAGGGTTTTGGCTTCCATAGTCCATATTAGATTTTCGCATCACATTTTGCAGTACCAAGACATTGGGGTTTCTACCACTACAACCCAAGTCTGATTTTTGCAGGATATTTGGCAATATCAAGCTTTCTGGTATTCGACCACTGCAATATTGATCAACTGGGAGTAAAACTCCTTTTAACAGTCTGGGTCTATTGACTAAGGCTACGATCGATCCCCCTTAGTTGGTGCCCTGAAATATTGAGTCGAGTACTATTGTCAGAACCCTATGTATATTGCGATCTGTAGCACCTGACACTCCTTTGTGACCATAATTCCCTCAACTATCTGAAGATTTCCCCTAGCTTTATCTTCTAGATTAGATACATTTGTTGGGGTTCAACTACCATTGTCAAGATCATATCCAACAGTTGCGGTTTGTCGCGTCTTATAGATCAGATTCAGTAATTTCAGTATTCACAACACAAATGAGACTCGGTGTGCAGTGAGGGTTTTGGCCGCCATAGTCCATATTAGATTTTCGAATCACATTTTGTAGTACCAAGACATTGGGGTTTCTTCTACTACAACCCAGGTCTGATTTTCGTAGGATATTTGGCAATATCAAGCTTTCTAGTATTCGACCACTGCAATATTGATCAACTGGGAGTAAAACTCCTTTCAGAAGTTTGGGTCCATTTCAGGATGCTTTCCAGATACCCAACCCATATAATTCAGGTCGACGAGATAATCGCAGTGGTACCATTCACTTGTAAGCCCCTAATTTTCAGGCGGTCCCAAATTTTTCCAGTTGTGGCATCAAGTGACTCACATCACTAGACTCCTAAGCTTTCCCTCTTTCCATCCATACTACTCTTAAGTAAGCTCGAAAAAAATTGACCGAGGCTAGTGAATGTACGAAACTAGGTCTCAAGTTATGGATGCAAATAAGGCTTTGGAGAAATTCAAAGTACTTGAGAAAAAAATCGATGAATTCAAGGATAACCTTCCCAGCAAAATCGTAGAAGCATTGGCTGACCTGCAAATACGTCATAGACCCATAAGGGAAGAACCTAGTGTTGATGCACACGTAGAAGGTGAATCCATCCATCACATAATGATCCAATATTATGCACCAAGCTCTAGGAGTTTGTTTCAATCCATATAACGCCCTTTTCAACTTACATACAAATCCTTTTCCTTTTGCTAGATCAAACCCTTCCGGTTGCTCCATGTAAACTTCTTCCTTTAGATCACCACTTAGAAATGTTGATTTCATGTCCATTTGATAAACTTTGAATCCTTTTGAACAAGAAAATGCCAAAAAAATTCTTATAGCTTCCAAATGAGCTACCACGACAAATGTTTCTTCAAAGTCAATTCCTTCATTTTGTGAATACCCTTTACAAACAAGCCTTTCCTTATTTCTAATGATTTGTCCATCTTCATTCATTTTATTTTTAAACACCCACTTGGTTCCAATTATATTTTTATCTTTTGGACAAGGTACAAGTTCTCATGTTTCATTTTTTTTCGATTTGAAACATTTCTTCTTCCATAGCTTCCACCCAATGAGGGTCCTTACTAGCTTGAGCAAAGTTTTTTGGTTCTATCATGGATAATAAGGCAACATCATCTTTTCTTGGTGTACCTATCATCCTTCTTCGAGTTTGTATTCCATCATCTACATTACCAATAATATGTTCTTCCGGATGGTGCTTTTGGAGGAATTTTACTTTTTATGGAGTTTGAGATGGTTCCTTTTGATTTTCTTGATCCTTTTCCTCCTTTGTTGAATCTTCTTCAAATTCTTCAAAACTAGAATCTTCTTCATGGACTTCAATTCCCTTTTCTAGAAGTGCCTCATCAATCTTTACATCAATGCTTTCTACTACCTTTCATTGTCAATTATTATAGCATTTGTATGCTTTTCTCCTTGTATAATACCCAAGAAATATTCCTTCGTCAACACGGGAATCAAACTTGCCTAGTGAGTCATCATTGATCTTCATAAAGCACTTTCTTCCAAAACTTCTAAATTATTTCAATGAAGCAGGTCGTCCTTTCCATAATTCATATGGAGCCTTGTAATTATTTGGTCTTAGTTGAGCTCTATTCAAGGTATATATTGTTGTCCCAACTACTTCTCTCCAAAACGTGGCCTGCAAATCAATTGTTAGTAACATCGTTCTTTCCATTTTTTGTACAATTTTGTTTCTTCTTTCTACAACTCCATTTTGTTTGGGAGTTCTAGCTATAGAGAGTTCTCTTTTGATTCCATGTATTTTACAAAAATCATTGAATTCCTTTTGAAGTGAATTATCCTCCTCTATATGTTCTAAGACACTTGATTTTTTATTCTTTTCCATTTTCTATAAGAGCTTTGAAATTCTCGAAACATTCAAAAGCTTTAGATTCGAATTTTATAAAGAATACCCACATCATTCTAGTATAGTCATCTATAAATAGAGAAAACTACCTTTCTCCTTTTGGAGTTGGAGTTCTGGCTGGTCCACATAAATCTGCATGTATAATATTCAAAGGTTTTGATGTTGAAAACTCCTTAGTCTTGAAGCAAGTTCTTGTTTGCTTTCCAAGTTGACATGGGCCACAAAAAACCTGTTTCGACTTTATTATTTTTGGAATGTCCCTCACTGCACTTGTTTTGCTGATATTAACCAAGTTGTTGAAGTTTAGATGTCCCAATCATTTGTGCTATAACCAACTTTCACCTATTAGACTCATATATCATTTTTCTTCTTGAATTTTACTCGAAATGTATACATTATCAGTTGTTCTTACTCCTTTTCCCACAAGTTCTCCTGAAGAGGATTTTATTATCTCACAATTTTTAGTACTGGAGATAACATTATGTCCTTGGTCATAAATCTGGCTAACACTTAGAAGATTTTGTTTGAGCCCTTCCACCAACAATGCATTTTGTGCTTTTCCCTTTCCATTTACAAGAGCAATTGTCTCTTTTCCAGAAATTTTAGCAGATCCACTTCCAAAGGATACATTTCCATCATTTTTGTTTAATGAGATAGACTTGTTTTGGTCACATGCCATGTGCCTTGAACATCCACTATCCACAAACCATTGATTTTAATCACTATGAGAGCATAAAACTAAGCCACATTTATCTGTAGTGGGTTCCTCCTTTTTCAACTCTCCCCTTTTTGATATAAACAGACAATTTTGTGCACCATGGTCAAAATCATTGCATTTTGAGCATACTAGATCATACTTAGCCAAAGGATCACATGAATTGCAGGTATTGATTAGACCTTGTTCTTTTAAGCTACTTGGCTTGCTTTGATAATTGGTCCTATGTCTTGAGCTATTATCCTTATAAGCCTTGCAATGCTTAGCTTGATGACCAAAGTTTTCACAATAGAAACAACAACAAAGAAAGATATTTTGATACTTGTTAGGATAACCATGAGTTGATGTAATATTCTTCCCTAGAGATAGCTTTCCTTCATTTCTTGGGTTGTTATAGGTGAACCTTTGTTCTTGGTGGAACGACTTCTCCTCTTTTGGGTGATTGCAAAGGATTTTAGCATAACTTCTTTGAATTTTTTCATTGGTATTCTTCTTTGAACTTGACGATTATTCTTTGAAACTAATTCTAGTTTATCATGTTGAGGCCTTTGAGTATTAAGGATGTTATGAAGAGTTTGAGAGCTTTTCCAACTCTTATTAACATGATTCAACTCTTTTCTTAGAGAGACAATTTTAGCTTCTCGTTTTTTGCATAATTGTTCTCTTTCTGTTAGCTTGTTGTTAAACAATTCTTCCTTCCCTTTTGCTTCTTCCTTTTATACTTTGAGAGAAATGACCTTCTTCCTTAATTTCTCATTTTATTCAATGACACTCATTATTAATTCATCCACATTTCCTTCATCTTCTTTTTCAGAATCATCGTCATTTGTAAATTCCATGAATAACACTTCACTACTTCCAGCATAGTCATATTCTTCATCAGACTCATTATTATCCCTTTTGACTAGAAAGGTATTTCTAGATGATTTTTTCTTTGTAATAAAGAATTATTCTTCATCGGAGTCATCTTGTTTGGAGAAGAAATACTTCTTATTTGACCCTTTCTTCTTGAACATCCTCTTTTTATTTTCGTTTTCATCATCACTATCATGTTTATGAGGACATTTTGCAGCATAATGTCTTATTATTCCACATTTAAAACAAATGAGAGGAAACTTACCTTTGAGGTTGGATCCTTTCCTTAGTTTCCTTATGAAATGTGCTAGTTCAATTTTAGTATCAGAATCATCACTACTATAATTACAATTTTTCCCTTACTTCGATGATCTTGAAGCCTTGAATGTAGCTTCCTTGGATTTTAGGTTTCCTTTTCTCATTTCATATACAATGAGAATCCCATGAATTCCATCCATATTTAGAGTATCCAAGTCTTTTGTTTCTTCTATGGCACTTACTTTGGAATCAAACCGTTCCGGAAGTGATCTCAAGAATTTTTGGACAACTGTGTTTTCATCAATGTTTTCACCTAAACCCTTGAGTGAGTTGACAAATTCATCCACTCGGGGGAAAAAGGTCGCAATATCTTCTTCATAATTCATCTTAAGACTCTCAAATTGTCTTCTATGATTTTGGAGTTTTTCCTTCTCGACCTTGGAGTCTCCGTCACAGATAAGAATAATCTTGTCCCACATTTCCTTGGCAAAATCACAATTAATGACTTTTGTAAATTATGAATTAGAAATTCCACTTGTTATGGAATTTGGTTCTTTGGCATTTGCTATATAAAATTTCCTTCTATCTGGATCTGTTGGAGGAGTAGGTGGAACTTTATATCCATCCAGAATTGTTTTCCATACTTCACGTCCAAGAGACATTAACTAGGATGTCATCCTACGCTTCCAAAAACCAAAATTTGTTCCATCAAATTGGAGGATTTTTCCTGAATCTTGATTCTTCTTTGTGACTTAAGAATCAATATTTCTTTTCAATTGTTATGTTTACCAGTAATATTCTTCATAATTATAATCATAAAATGAATAATAAAAATTTTATTAGGAATAATTGAGAACACCAATCCTCTTTTTACAAAAATTTGAGTACAATGATGTTGAGGGTTCCAACCCTTCAACCTACCAAGCTCCAACCTGTTTCCAAGCTCCAACTTGGGCTTTTATGAGGCTCCAACCTCTAGGGCTCTGACCCTATCTCTCTCAAGGATCCAAACCCTAGGGCTCCAACCCTTCAACTTTTTAATAAATAGAATGAATAAGTGACTTACATCAATTTATTGATAATTTTGTTCAAGACTTCCAATTTTCCCACTGAATTCTCTTCACTATCCAATGTGAGTGACTTGTTAAAAACACCAAATCTTCCATTGTCCAAGGTCTTCAAATTTTCACTTGTACTAGCCTCCATCTATCATCATTTCAAGCTTTTACTGTTGAATGTTCACTAGCATCGAGCCCTCCATAATTGTATCTATAATCTTCCACATATCCTTCAAGGAAAAAAATTATATGGGCTCCAAATCATAAGAGATAGTTCAAAATAGGTCCAAGTTACTATTCCACAGGTACGAGCTTGCTTAACATTAGTTCAAGACTTTAACCAAGGTTTGAGTTATTACTTACCCACAATCCTATAGATCCCTGTTATCTTCCTTCCATAGTCAGTCTGAGTATTAGTTATTCAAATTTCTATAGGTGCCTATTGTATTCCTTCCATAGATGGTATGAGTTTCAGATCATTAGCACAGTTCGAAGTCCTATAGCTTGGATCGAGGCTGCAATAGGTAAGGGTCAGAAGTCCTGTAGCTTGGCCCGAGGCCTTAACTCCACAATCTGAGTTGTTATCTCTCTGTCCTCTAGCAACAAATCCTACCACACTTCTTATCATGGACCAAGACAATAGATCACAAGTTTGGGGGTTATATCCTTTTGTCACAGGTTCAAAACAATAGATCACAGGTTCGAAAGAATAGTTCCAAAAAAATCTTCAAATTTATTCTTTCTCCTCGGCCTTGTTCAATTCATGAGTTTTGAACTCCTTGTTGTCTTATATTCAATATTATCTTCATCAAAAAATGGTAATGGAAATGAACTATCTACACTTGTATTTATAGTGATTTTAGACTATAATTGAAGGGACACGTCTCTTTGGAGGGAGGCCGACTAGAATGACTGAGCTTAGGTCGGTCAGGGTAGAAAATAGGATATATTATCTTAAAAATTCATTTTCTCCTAGACTATGGGGAGTTAGAAGGTGAGTGAGGGCTCATTGGAAAGGGAAAAAATTCCTCTACATGTTGGTGAAGGATTCATTGTGAAATGATGTCTTCAAAATGTTATAAAACAATTTTCTTTATGAATGTTCAAGAAATGTAGTATATAGCTTAGGGTTTTTTGGAATTTTCATGTACAAAGTCAATGAGACAAGGATAAGGGTTAGGGAACCTTCATTAGAGCTCCAAGTGTGGTCTCCAATAATAATTCATGTAATCAAGTGTAATGACCTTTAACAGAGCTCACATTGACATCAATGAAAATTATTGACCAATAGGACAACCATACTCATACATTGTGGGGACTTCAGGTAGGTGCTCCTACTATCATCAACTCACATCGAATGGATAAACTTTTAAAAAGGGGCCATCATGGGGTGGTAGTCGAATTTAATGCCATCCATGCCATTGAATCCACTTCGCCTCATATTCATCCAGATATGCAACAGGTCTTAGATCGCTACCATTGGGTCTTTGACAAACCCAAGGCGCTCCCACCCTCTAGGGGTGAACATGATCATAACATCCCTTTGGTCCAGGGTGCTCAGCTTCCAAATGTTCACCATATTGATATCCTTTTGCATAAAATAATGAAATTGAAAAAATCATCAAGGAGCTCCTCAAAGCTGGTGTTATTCGTCTTAGCACCAACCCTTATTCATCTCTCATGATCATGGTTTTAAAGAAATATGGAGAAAAACACGTGTCCCGACTTTAGGGCCCTTAACAAGCTCACTATCAAGGACAAATTTCCTATTCAAGTAGTTGATGATTTGCTTGATGAACTACATGGTGCTAAATTCTTTACCAAGCTAGACCTCTGCTTGGGCTATCACCAAATACGCTGAAGGAAGTTGACATTCCCAAGGCAACGTTACGAACTCGTGAAGCCCATTGTGAATTCTTGGTCATGCCATTTGGTCTCTGTAATTTTCCCTCCACTTTTTTAGAACATCATGAACCACCTTCTGAAACCTTATCTCAGAAAATTTGTCCTAGTCTTTTTCGATGACATTCTCATCTACAACACAACATGGACAAACACCTTCAACATGTTGACCAGATATTAAATTTGCTCCAAGATAAAAAATAATTTCTCAGATTATCTAAGTGCTCCTTTGTGATGGGATTCTAGCTCAAATTATTTCAAATAAACTGAGTCTATTCTCTTTGTAGCTCTGCCTTGAATAAAATTAACTCAGGATCACCAAGCTCTGTCTCTAAAATTACTTTTTTAAAATGATATTTGCAGATTTTCGAGGAAGAATGAAATAAAAATTACACAGTCTCCAAAACGCATTTATTGTTGCTACTCTTCACACAATTAATACCAACATATAATAACATTACTCAACCAAATAAAACACAATCAATTGAACATATTGTCCAGGGTATAAACTTTGTTTTCAATTTAACATAAAAAAAAAAACCCAATTCAGATTACATAGCAATCACTCCTTTGTGTCTGCGTACTCGACAATCGGTCTCTTTTTAGGTTTTTTTTTAAACTCTATTTTTTTTCTCTATCTATGCTACTCTACCTCTCTAAAAAAGAAATCCTATCCTACATTACACTCAATGAAAACATATTGCAATCAATTCATGCTAAAAAATCTCTCAACAAAATTACGATCTCTATTTTTTTTTGCAATCCTCAACACCTGTACTAACAACTTAATTTATCACGCATGAAAAATAGGATTTGAAATCAGCTTCTGTGCCAATATAATGATTTTTATAAATGTACCAGATCTCTTTTGATTTTTCCATGCGTATTATGCTATAACCGGTCTCTTTAACCATTAGTTACACATTATCTTATAATATATGGGTGTAGTTGGGATGACACATTAGTATTTCAATCCTACATGTTCGTTCCTCATCATGACAACTTGGAGGATAAGAATCAGGAAACTGGGAACCGAAAACTAACTACTGGAACAAGAACAGAAACCAAACTATTGGAATTGGAACTTAACTGTTGGAACCATAATTTAACTGTTGCAACTAGAGATTAACTCTCTCTTTAAAAAATACATTTGACTATGAGGTCAATCTATAACATTGTAGTTTTATGCTCCTGCATCAGGTTCCTGGGGAAGAAAAGAATGCTCCATCAAAACTTTAGGATTTATTTGATATTTCTTTAACTTTGTTGCGGTCATCCAACTATAATCTTCAATCAGTTGTCCCTTCCACTTAATTAGATACTAATAATGTGTCTGTCCTCTAGTATTCTTTTTCACTTTCCTCTTCAATATCATTTCCAATTCTTTCATTGATGTCTTTGGCATTTTTTCCTCCCAATTTAGAGTCGGAACGTCCTCTTCTGCAAATTCATCTTGTGATTCTGCTTCTGATTCATTGTATGGGTACAAGTATGCAACATTAAAGATAGGGGATATTTGATTCATGCAGTAGCTTTGTAGAAATTATACTCTGGTCATGTATATATCGAGATTCTCTAGATCTAACAACATTATCTTCTTGCTAAATACAACATCATTCCACTGTTAATATTTTGCGAAAAATTAATTGCAAACACATGTGAAGCATAAATAAAAAAAATCGCACATAACACAGTTGTTTAATGTGAAAGCCTGAAGATGGAAACCCCAACTATCATATATTATGTATCATGGAGATCATGTAACAATCTCATACAAATATTAGTACATCAAGCTCTCAATACAATCAATCGTCACACACTAATCGAGAATAAGTCTGTGAATCCATGCACGATTTCTTGCCACCGATAGCTTGCCTCCAACTGTAACGATCCTTCTTTGAAGAAGACCCTAAATGAATTCAAATCTACCTTGATTGCCTTTGCGAAATCCTCATTGGCAACTCCAATGTGTATCAGATGCATTGAATGCATCACTATAGTCACAACGAATAGTCCATCTCACCCTTTCACCTATCTCTCCACTAGGTCTCCACTGGAACTGACATGCATTGTAGTTAATTGTTGTATTTGTTCAATTTTTAGTGAGTTATTAGTTGTGAATTAATTAACTAATTAATTCACTTAACTCTCACTAGTGTATCTTTCAGTTAGACTAGATACAACTAGCTCAACTGAGTTTAACTCCATTAAGTGAGTTAAACTGAATACAGCTCCATGAACTACTCTTCCAACTCTGTGATAGCTTTTCCACTTCATTTTTAGTTGAGTCCTCCATGCATGAACTCCAGTAAACCCTTAGGAATTGCGTAATTCCTTTAGCCCACTGATTTGACAAATCTGTATACTGAAATTAAGTGCTCCAAGAGAATAAGTTGTTGTTTAGAGTCTGATTATTATTAAGAGCTAATAATAATCGACATGCATCTATTTTTAGATCAACGATCTATAAATAGACTTCGCCCAATATTCTAAAAATAGAATTTCATCTATTTTTCCAACTTGACCAACCATCCACAAATAGCATCCTGCAACTTCTGAAATATGATCACCATGTCTAAAAATAGACATAGTCTAAAAATATACTTACACCTAAAAATAGCCTATGGGCCCACTTAGTGAAGGTCACTGATTTTCACTAAGCCCATCATCTTGTTGAATCTCAACAAGCTCAATCTCATAAGCATTGGCAAAGAACTTCCTCAAGATTCTGCATGGTCCTATCTTTTTTCATTTTTAATTTGTTATAAGTCCCTATACAAAATCTTTCTCTCCTCAAGTAAACCATAACTAAGTCACCAACTTGGAACTCCTTTTCTCTTATCTTCACATCAACCCTTTGTTTATACTTACTGCTACTTTATTGCAACCTTTTCTTGAGATCTTCCTACAATTTTTGCATTTGTTCTGCAAATTCTTCAGCCTTTTCACTCCTTGTCTCTTGCTTTCCAAAATCTTTATGCTCATACACTCATCTAGGATACATTAAAAAAAAAATCTGAAATGGGTTCATTCTTGTACTCCTATTAGGAGTATCATATAAGAAAATTCAGCTTGAGCAAGTGCTAAATCCCACTATCTTGGATTTTTATAGACTAGGCTTCTTAATATGTTTCCCAAGCTCCTTTTCACCACTTCGGTTTGCCCATCCGTCTGAGGATGATAGGCTGAGCTAAAATTGAGGTTTGCACCAATCTTCCTCCATAGAGTCCTCCAAAAGTGTCCCCTGAACTTAGTGTCTCTGTCTGAAACAATACTCATAGGCAACCCATGTAATCTTACAATTTTTGAGAAAAAAAATTAGCAATATGAGTTGCATCACTTGTTTTTCTACAAGCAATGAAATGAGCCATTTTTGAAAATCTATCTACAACAACATAGATAGAGTCATGTCCTTTTTGAGTTTTTGGCAAACCCAAAACAAAATCCATGCTGACCGCATCCCAAGGCCTGTTTGGTATTGGCAATGGCTGATATAATGTTTTGACCCCTTCCCTTGGAATGTTGACAAATCCTACATTTCTCAACAAACTTTTTAACATCAGTTTGAAATTTTGGCTAATAATATAAATCATTCACTTGAGCGAATGCCTTGTTGTGTCCAAAGTGTCTAGACAATCATCTACTATGTTTCTCTTTAATTAGATTCCCACCCATGGAGCACTTAGGAATGCACAATTTGTTGTTTTTGAACAAAAAACCTCCTTTAATCATGTAGTCCAACCATTGGCTTCTATTATAAGTCACAAGATTTTGAACAACTGCATATATTTCTTTAAAATATGTGTCTTCCTTGTACATGTCAATCATTTCACCAAATCCCAAAATACCAATCTTCAGCTACTGCACAACCAAATTTGCTCAACTCAAAGCATCAACAACTTTATTTGACTTACCGCTTGTGTGCTTGATTACAAAGGTGAAAATTTGTAAAAATTATACCCACTTCACATGCTTTTGGCTCAACTTTGCCTGATTATTTATGAACTGCAGAGCATGATTATCAGAATACAAAATAAACTCTTTGGGAAACAAGTAGTGCCTCCATTTCGTTAAAGCTTGCACAACAACATAGAATTATTTATCATATGATGAGTACTTCCGCTTGGCCTCATTCAACTTTTCACTGAAATAAGCTATAGGTCTCTGCTCTTGGCTTATGATAGCTTCGGTTGCTATCCTACTAGCATGAGTTTCAACTTGTAATGTTTTATCAAAGCTTGGTAAGGCCAAAACAGGTTTTTCATTGATCTTCTTTTTCAAAAACTTGAAGTTTCGGTCTGCTGCCCCTGTCCACATAAATGGTTGTTTTCTCTCCTTTATTGTTTCAATTATTGGTGCACAAATTTGACTAAAGCTTCTTATAAACTTTCTATAAAAACTTGCAACATGTTGAAAACTTCTTACCTCAAATATGCTTCTTGGAGTTGCCAAATTCGAAGTTTCTTGTATTTTCTCTGGGTCCATCTTCAAACCTTTTTCTGAGACTACAAATCCCAAATAGACAAGCTCTTTCTTCATGAAACTACACTTCTTTAAATTCATCAACAACTTCTCTTTTTGCAAAATATTCAAAACCAACTTAAGATGCTTTAGATGATCTTATTTACCCTAACTGAAAATCAAAATATCATCAAGATAAACTATCACAAATTTCCCAGCATACTCTTTTAAGACCTCATTCATCAATACCATAAATGTACTTGGTGCATTAGTGAGTCCAAAAGGCATCACTAACCATTCATACAACCCACTATTGGTCTTGAATACAGTCTTCCATTCACTCCCCTCTCTAATCCTTATTTGATGGTATCCACTCTTCATATCTATCTTAGAAAAATACTTTGAACCACTCAAACAATCCATAAAATCATCCATACATGGCAGGGGAAATATATACCTAATAGTGATCTTATTTATTGCTTTGAAGTTGGTGCACATGCGCCATTCACCTCCTTTCTTTGGGCTGAGCACTGCTAGTACTGCACATAGACTTAGGCTCTCTTTTATCAGTCCTTTATCCAACAACTCCCACACCTGTCTTCCAACTTCTTCATTTTCCCAAGGAGTTAGCCTATATGTTGCTTTGTTTGGTAAACTTGGACCAGGTATTAAATCTATGTGATGAATGATACTTCTAATTGGTGGCAATGCATTTGGAAATTCATCAACAATAATGTCGACATAATCATTTAGCAGATTTTTAATTCCACAAGAAGATTATCTAAATTAGTAGAAGTCAAAATTACCTTGGGTTTACCCACAACAACAAAATGCATTTCCTTCTCCTTTTTCAGTTCATGCAACAACTCTTTTCCGCTAATCATCAAAACATTATCTCCAGCTACTCCTTTGATCGCTTCATCATTCAAAGGAAAAAATGTGTGCTTCTTCCCATCCTTCCCTAAGGTATATGTGTTCCTTCTGCCACCATAAATGGCTTTCCTATTAAACTTCCAAGGTCTTCCCAACAATATATGGCACACATCCATTAGCATCACATCACACAATATGACATATTTATATGTACCAATTTGCATCTCCACTCTGCACTGTTCTGTCACTAAGAGCTGATGTCCTTTATGTAACCAGGACACTTTATATGGAGTAGGGTGTACCATCTTAATTAACCCCCATTTCTCTACCATCTATGTGGAGACAAGATTGTTAGTGCTTCCACTGTCAATCACAACCTTGCAACATTTTTCATTAGACTTGCATGCAGTCCTAAATAAATTCTTCCCTTGAGCTGGTTCATTTTCTTCCTTCTCTACCTTAACTGACACTCTTTTTAACAATAAAGACTCTCTTGCCTCAGGTGGATCTTCTTTCCCCATGACCTGAGGATTTTATTCTATTGTCTCAATTATATTTACATTCCTTTGATTTGTTGTTTTGTTTTGAGGGCAGTCCCATGATGCATGTCCTAATTATCCACATATGTAACATTGAATTTCCCTTCCTCGACCTCTACATTTGGGCACAAATCTTCCTCTACCAAAGTCTCCCCTTTGTGGTGGTCGATTGATTGAACCTCCTACTTCACTCTGAGAATTCTGGAATCTGGGTTTGGAACCTCCTCTTCCTCTTGTTGGACTTTTACTCTGTTTCTCTGACTTTGTTTTCTCAATATTTTCTCCTCTGCCTTCAAAGCTGCTTGATAGGCACCTTCAATTGTCTTCAGACTTAGTATATTTATTTCATCTTGTATGTCAATCTCAATCCATTGAAACACCTGGCTACCTTTTCTATGTCATCTTCAGCATGTCTTGATCTAATGCTCAGTTTGTAAAACTCCTATGCATACTCTTTGAAAGTCATCCCTTTCTGCCTTAAGTTTTGTAACTGTTCAAAAGGGTTGAGTTGGTAATCCTTTGGCATAAACTTAATTTTTAATTTCTCACCATTTTGTCCCACTGCTTAATCTTGGTCATTCCCTTTCTTTCTCTACATGTTTGTAGCTCATCCCACCAGATGGCTGCATGGCCCTTCAATTTGGTAGTTGCGAATTTCACCTTCGTTTTGTCTTTGACCTCCTCATAGTCAAAATAATTATCTAATGAACTGATCCAATCCATCATCTCTTCCAAATTAAGGTTTCCTTCATACAAAGGTATTTCTACCTTTGGCCTTCCACTTTATTTTGCCAACATCTTGAAAACTTTGGCTGCTTCACTTTCTTCCTCCTTCTTCCTCAGAAGGTTCTTCTTCAACACTAACATCTCCCTCATCAGGTAATCTCCTATGAGAAGTTTCCATTGTTTCCATTCTTGTACGAAGATGTCTAATTTCTTTAGGAAAAACTGCATTGGCTACAGGTCTTCCCCGACCTATGTCAGCTCCTCCTCTCCTAGGTGGCATATTTGTTGAAATTTTAGGAACAAAACTCAGTTCCTGTCTGCTCTGATACCAAATGATGGGATTCCAGCCCGAATTCTTTCAAACAAACTGAGTTTATGCTCTCTGTAGCTCTGCCCTGAATAAAATTAACTCGGGATCACCAAGCTCTGTCTCTAAAGTTACCTTTTTAAAATGATATTTGCAGATTGCTGAAGGAAGAATGAAATAAAAATTACACAGTCACCAAAACGCCTTTGCTATTTCTACTCTTCACACAATTCGTACAAGCATATAATAGCATTATTCAACCAAATAAAACACAATCAATTGAACATATTGTCCACGGTATATATTTTATTTATTTATATTTATTTATATTATTTTTTATTCTATTTTATTTTATTTTATTTTTATTTTTAACTCTCTCTTTTTTATTTTTCTTTTTTTTCCCTATTTTTTTCCTCTGTCTACGCTACTCTACCTCTCGAAAAAAGAAATTATATCCTACTTTACACTCAATGAAAACATATTATAATCAATCCATGCTAAAAAGACTCTCAACAAAATTACAATCTCTAATTTTTTTGCAATCCTCAACACCTGTACTAACAACTTAATTTATCATGCATGAAAAATAGGATTTGAAATAATATTTTGTGCTAGAATATTCAATTTTATAAATTGACCAGATCTCCTTTGATCTATCCATGTGTATCATGCTATAACTGATCTATTTAACCATTAGTTACGCATTATCTTAGAATATCTAGGCGTTGTTGGGATGACACATTAGTATGTCAATCCTACATGTTCGTTCCTCATCATGACAACTTTGCAGATAAGAATCAGGAAACTGGGAACCAGAAACTAACTGCTGGAACAAGAACATAAAACAAACTATTGGAACTGGAACTTAACTTCTCCAACTGAAAATTAACTCTCTTTCAAAAAGACATTTAACTGCGAGGTCAATCTAGAACATGGTAAATTGATGTTCTTGCATCACTTTGGCATGGAAGAATTAGAGTATTTGGGACACAATGATGTGGGTCGTGACAGAGTAAGGTTTGATCTGAAGAAGATTCAAGCAATACAAGATTGGCCCCAACCAAAAACCTTGAAGAGTTTGCGGGGATTCTTGGGTCTCACAGGCTACTATCACAAATTTTATTGAAATTATGGATGCATTGCCTGACCCCTCACTAATATTCTAAAAAAAAAAAACATTTCTTTGTATTGACACAACTCAATAGGCCTTCTTGGCTCTCAAACAAGCCATGTGCTCCATGTTGATTTTTGGGGTAGCATCGGATGTGCTCTAGCTCTGAAACTTTGTGGAGGAGCTAGAACACATGAGATATCCGAGACCCAGAAATCGTTTGGAGAAATTCCTCTCGGAGCTTAAGTTATTCAAATAATTAATTATTTTAATGGAGACCCTAAGTCTAACTTAGGGAAATTAAATAATTAAAGTGAATTAATTTAGATATGTGGGTGAGAATTTTCTAAGTAACGAGGATCATGTATTTTCTAATTCTAGCCATCGATTAGAGATTATATCACCATCGTTGATTTGTCGACTGAAAAAAAAAGTATTAAAGGAAGGCTTGGGGTCATTTGGAGAAAACACACATAGTTGCAACACTTGAGCTAAGTTGAAATTCTGGGGCACAGTTTGCTGAATTTTCGAGTGAGCTTGTAGTGCAGCAAGGGGAAGTTCGGTAGTGGGATTTCAGATTCAAGGCTGAGAATACAATAACAGAGAGGCATATCGGCACCAGGGAGGTAGCGCATGCTTAGGAGGGGTGACGCATGTCCAACCAAGCTCACAGATCTAACATAGAGGCTCACGTAGGTCCAGAAGGGTGACACAGGCCTAGAGCGGTTGACACAGAGCCTTCAGAGGCAGCGCTGGGGTTTCAGTGGGCTAGATCAGGCTCGTATTCAGCAGTTCTAGAAGGGTGACATGGCTACACTGAAGGGTGACACAGTCTCAATGCAGAGCTTGTTGTGGACTGCATAGGCACCTGTGGGGTTCTTCATTCTCATGATGAATTAGCCATAATATCTATCTCCAGAGATAACGGTACTTCTACCAAGATTTTCTCTATTGGGTAAACCACTACTGGTACTCTAGTTTGTATTCAAAATCTATATAATAATAAAAACCCTCAAGATTTTTTGCACCGATTTTCCCGCTTTGGGTTTTTCCGGGGACATTTGTCCAAAAAATCTCATGTGTCCTTTGCCAAATGTGATTATTTATTTAGTACTTGATCTGTATATTTGTGTAGGCAGCAGTGTATTTACTTCGATTTTTTTCATGTATTATTCAGAAAAATAACTTGTTAAGTTAATAAAACAAGTAGGAGAAGTAAATCATATTACTGTTGTAGGATTTATGTTTAGTAAATTCATAAATTTTCAAATGGTATCAGAGCTATTGCAGACCAGGGAGAGCTGAAGCCATTAGCGAAGAGACAAAGTTTTTTCTATAGGAAGGCAATTGTCTCAAGTGACATCACATATCCAGGAAGAGGCAGCGTAGCACCAGAAGGACAACCCAGGCCCAAGAGGGGTGATGCAGAGCTAAGTCTATCTCACGCAAAGCTAATGCAGAGGCTCACGTAGACCCAGAAGGGTGACGTAGCTTGAGAGGAAGTGACGCAGGGCCAACACAGAGGGTTCGAGTCTTCGTCCTTCTGGTTGTCGTGGCTGGAAGTGCAGTTTATTATTCAGAAGTTTTTGGCGAGGCATTGTTTCTATCGTTGTAGAACAATGCCTATTAGGGTGTGAAAAAGTAAGGGGAAACAATTCCTCAATAGAATTTATTGCCAAGAAGTATGAGATCTGATCAGCAGAGTGATTGGATAGGGATGATTCGACAATAGTTGGTGATGTATTTTCGGGAGGGAAATCACTTGTTAGAGGGAGCATATTCTCTAGAGGGTTTCTAGCGCCAAGAAACCCAGATCCGAGTCTTTTATTGAGGGCAACAGTAGAATAAGGGAGAAGAGAATCTGCTTCGACATCTTTTGAGCAGATATGACCGCACATGGATTGAGGGACCAGGACAGGTTGGAAGGAGCATCCAAATTCATTTTCTGGAAGGCCAAAATCATGTCATTTCTTGATGAATATTGCATCAAAGATAATACCAAGAATGTTGTAGTTGTTCCTATTGACGTTGATTCGTTAAAGAAGTATGAGGAATCACAAGCAACGACTAAGCACTTGACTATGGACAAGGTTAAAGATCATGTAGTCCCACACATTGCTGAAAAGAACACAACAAATGAGATGTGGACGACGTTGACCACATTATATCAAGGGACTTTTGGCCAGAGGAAAATGCTTATGGAGAATAAGCTTTGGTTATTTTAGATGCATAAGGGAGAGGAAATCGACCCCTTCCTCATTAGGTTGAAGGCGATTCATGATCAATTGGTTGCTATGGGGGCCACTCCTGATGAAGGTCTATTGGTCAAGATTGCCCTGAATGCAATGTCTGAAGAGTGGGAGACCTTTGTCCAAGGAATTTTGGGTAGAGAAACACTTCCAAATTGGGAAGACACGCGGGCAACTCTTCGACAAGAAGATATCAGGAGGATGAACAAGGCGAGAAGCAACAACGAAGGAATCAAGATCAAGAAGGAGAAGGAGGAAGATGCGGCTCTCGCATATAAGGGACAACAGGGGCAGCAACAGAAGAAGAAGAAACACCTTTCTAAGGTCAGATGCTTCAGATGTGGTGAACTAGGACATTTTTCCAGAACTTGTCATATGAAAAAAGAAGGGAAAGTAAGATTCTGATTTAAAGGTTGCATCAACTAAGGGTGATGATGGGAGTGATTGTTGAGATTCAACAAGATGATGATCCTAGTGAAAATTAAGCACCTACACTAGGTGGGGCCCGCAGGCTATTTTTAGGTGTATGTCTATTTTTAGAATGGTGTGAAATTCTATTTATAGTGGGAGTCTATTTTTAGAATGGTGAGAAAATTCTATTTATAGATGAGGTTCTATTTTTAGATGCATGTGCGATGTCTATTTATAGATCGCATGTCTAAATATAGAATGCATGTCCATTATTATTATCTCTTAATAATAATTGGACAATAAATATTAATCTATTCTCTTGAAGCACTTGATTTCAGTTAACTGAAGTGGCAAACCAGTTAGCTGAAGGAATTTCGAGTTCTAAGGTTGGTTGGTGGGACATGCAAGTGGACTTAGTTGTAACTGAGTGATTCGAAGTTGTAACAGAGTTGGATATGTAGTTATGTGAGTTGTAAAGTAGTTTAACTCATTTAAGAGAGTTAAACTCAGTTGTGATAGTTGTAACTAAAGATACACTAGTGAGAGATCAGTGAATTAAACATTAAATTAATTCACATGGAGCGATCTCACATGCAACTGAATATTTACTACTGTTAACTACATGCATGTCAGATCTAGTGGAGACCCAGTTGAGAGATAGATGAAGGGATAGTTTGACTATCAATTGTGACATTAGTGGGTGCACTCATGCAACCACACACACATTGGAGATTCCAATGAGGATTGCACAATCAAGGAAAGGCAAGGCAAGATCTCATTCATTCAGGGATTGTCATCAGCAGGGATTGCGCAGTGGAGGCAGTAAATTAGCGCATGTATTTGCCAATTTTTGTATGACAGTGTGAGACAATTGTATATTGTACTGAGAGCTCTTAGATTAGAGTTTTGTATGAGATTATTTCATAATCCATGATATATACATAATATATGATAGTGGGGTTTTTATCTTTATGCTTTCACGGTAAAAACATCTGTGTTATATGTGATTGATCTTTCTTCAATTTTTGTAGAAGCGATTATGTATTTAACAATGGCATATAATTGTTAGATCAGGAGAATATGGGCAATACATAATTGTATTAAAATTTCTACATGGTATCAAAGCAAAGAAGATTGCAATTTTGAAGCAGTAGCTGAGTTTTTTGGTGGAAACAATTCGAATTTGCTGCAAGAATTTCTTGGTGCGACAGTTGAGTAAACATCGAAATGGCTTTCAACGGCTTGCGGCTGGAGTATGCACTCGATGGAAGCTCGAACTACATTGCATGGAAGGATAGGATGGAGGCGGTGCTTGAAGATAATGGCTTGAAGGAATTCATCGATAGTGATGTTCTTAAGCCCACTTCAACAGATGCTGCGTTAATTGACGCATGGCGAAATAAAGTAGCGAAGACGAGAAGGATTATGTTGGAAGGTGTACGAGACCACATTGCCTCAAGTATTCATGGGAAATCCACTCCATTTTCTATGTGGAAGGCTTTGACAGATATTTTCCAAAGCAACAACGACCAAAGGAAATTGGCACCGAGGGATAAACTCAGAAAGATCAAGATGGAGAAGGGCGATAATATTCTTAAGTATCTCACAAAGTTTGTCCAATGTCGGGATGAACTGGGGAGTGTGGGAATCATGGTTGTTGATGACGATTTGGTGAGCTTGGCTCTCTTGGGACTTCCTAAGAGTTGGCACAACTATCAAGACTATTGCAATTGACGGAAAAAACTACCGGATTGGGAATGATTGTGGTCGGATCTAGTGCAAGAGGAGTTCAGGCGGAACACCAGAGATGGCTCTTCATCAAAGCATGATGATGAAGAGGATTGTGCTTTGGCTGCCAAGGCAAGGTAAGGGAAGGGGAATAAATTCCATTCAAAATCTGAGTCTAAAGGCAAGAAGTTGGATTTGTCCAAGGTGAAGTGTTTTCACTGTCACGAACATGGGCATCACTGCCCACAGAAGAAGAAGAACAAGAAAGTTGTTGGAGCTGCAACTGGTGAGGCCCTTGCCTTGCAATTTTAACTTGATTTCTCTTTGATCGCATGCTTGGTTTCAAGCGCAATGGGATCGGTGTGGTATCTTGATAGTGGTGCTTCCTTCCACATGACGGGAGATAAGGATATTTTCAGTGACTTGGAGGAGAAAGATCTCCAGATGCATATAGAGATGCGCGACGACGGACGATACAGTGTGACTGCCATTGGTACCATAACCTCTGAGAGGGAGGCAGGTAAACCATTTCAATTTAAAGATGTTATGCATGTTCCAGGTCTGAAGAAAAACTTGGTCTTAGTCGTGATGTTGGAGGACAGAGGCTATGACGTTGTTTTCAACGATGGAAAAGATTTCTTGTGACATAAAACAATGGGTCAAGCCAAGAGGATATGGATTCGAGTCAAGAATCTCTACAAGATGGAGGTAGAAGGTTGTGCTGCCATGATGGGCAAGGTGGAAAAAGTGGTGAGCCGGGATGAGGGCGAATTATGGCACAGGAAATTGGGCCATCTTCATCATGGAGCCTTGAAATTCATGCAACAAATATCTACTGGAATTACAATGGGAACACTTGCTCAGTTAGATCAGTGCAAGGGTTGCACCATGGGGAAGTATGTAAAGTCCACCTTTCATGAAAAGGAGAATCGTGCTTCGATGATCCTGGAGAGAGTTCACACAGACATGTGTGGACCATTCTCGGTTGCTTGAATAGAAAATAACATGTATTATGTTATTTTTGTTGATGAATTTTCTTGTAAATGTTGGATCTTCTTCATGCAGAAGAAGGATCAAACATTCTCAAAGTTCTGTGAGTTTAAGGCATTGGTTGAGAAAGAGTTGGGGAAGCAATTGAAGGCTCTACAAAGCGATAATGGTGGAGAATACATCTCGAATGAATTCAAAGACTTTTGTAGCAAAGAAGGAATTCGAAGAGAATTCATAGCGCCTCATAACCCACAGAAAAATGGAGTCGCGGAGAGGAAGAAAAAAGCGATCATGGGAGTTTCACGAGTAATGCTGCATGATCAGGGCCTACCAATGCATTTGTGGGCAGAAGCATGCAACATTGAGATTTATGTGCAAAAACGTTGTCCTCATAGAGTACTACTTGGCATGAGTACACCTAAAGAAGCTTTTACTTGTAAGAAACCAGATGTTTCTCACTTTAAGATTTTTGGATCATCTGTTTATGTGCATGTGACTAAGAACGCCGTGAAGAAGATGGAGTTGACAGCTGAAGTTGGGATATTTGTGGGGTACACAGAAACACCCCATAATCATCGTGTGTATTTTCCAAACAGTTGAATGACTGTGGTGCGACAGGATATAAAATTCAATAAGGAGAAAGCCATGAAGTTGTCGCTTGAGAGGGAGCTAGACTTACATACAGAGGAGGAACTTTTGGTTCCCAACGATGTCTCTATACGTGGATCAGCCACAGGAGGAGGTTCATGGATTGGATGAGTCCACTCACGCAGAGCCAAACATCAGAACTGGCAGAAGGCGTACCACAAAAGCTGAGAGGCTGAAGCTTGATGCGGCACATATTGTAGGAGTCCCTACTTCACAGCACAGACGGAGACAGTCTCTTGACTGATTCACTGGATACATGGCTCTCATGAGCAAATGTATTGTGACTGAGCTATCTTCCTTTCAGGAAGCAGTGCAGGAGCCCACATGGGTAGATTCAATGCTGGAGGATTATGACTCCATTGTTAGAAACAGTGCTTGGGAAATTGTTCCAAGGACGATTGATAAATTAGTCGTAGGTTCAAGATGGATCTACAAGGTAAAGCAAGCTGTTGATGTGAGTGTTGAGAAATACAAGGCCAGATTTGTGGCCAGGGGCTTCTCACAGATCGAGGGGATTGATTATGAAGAAACCTTTGCACCTGTCGCACAATATTCTTCCATAAGGACCATCCTTGCTCTCTCAGCGCAAATGGGTTGGCACATTCATCAGATGGGTGTGAAAATTGCATTCCTTAATGGGATCATTGAGGAAGAAGTGTACATTGAGTAACCTGAAGGATTTGAGATCTTCAGCAGTGAGTCGCATGTGTGCAGACTCAAAAGAGCGTTGTATGGGCTGAAGCAAGCACCGCGTGCTTGGTACACTCAAATCGACAACTATTTCACTGGACTTGGCTTCACCAAGAGTGAGGCGGATGCAAACCTATACCAAATTGTTGTGGAGGGTAAGATTTTAATCATTGTTCTTTATGTTGATGATTTAATACTGACTGGTGATGAGCAGCTCATACAATCATGCAAGGAGGACCTTGAAAAGGAGTTCAAGATGAAGGATATGGGCCTCCTTCATTATTTCTTTGGATTGGAAATATGGCAGCGAGATGGTGAAATTTTTGTGTCTCAAGGCAAGTATGCAAGGGAGATACTGGGTAAGTTTCACATGGAGGGTTGCAAACCCATGTATACTCCTCTTCCAAGAAACTGGAGGAAAGAGGACGTGACATATAAAGAGGTAGTGGATGCTACTGTCTATCGACAGTTAGTGGGTTCGCTAATGTATTTAGTAAATACAAGACCAGACATATGCTATGTGGTGAACCAGCTTAGTCAAGCAATGGTTAAGCCTGCCAAGCTCTTTTGGAAGGCGGGCAAGCATGTTTTGAGATATCTCAAGGGCACATCTGGGTATGGCTTATGGTATAGACAGACTGATGAGGTGAAGTTGCATGGCTTCACGGATGCAGATTGGGTGGGAAGCCCAACAGAGAGAAAGAGCACATCAGGATGGGTCTTCAGTATCGGATCTACAGTTGTTTGTTGGTACAATAGGAAACAGAGATCCGTGGCACTCAATTCAGTGGAAGCGAAATACATGGCAACAAGTCAAGCTGCATGTGAGGCTATTTGGATGAGAAAGATCCTGGTTGGTTTGTTTGGTTCTCATTTAGATCCTACAGTGATTCATTTTGATAATCATAGTTGCATTAAAATCTCGATTAATCCTATGTTTCATGATATATCTAAGCATATAGATATCTGGTATCATCATATCAGAGATTGTGTGCAGCGGAAGATCATGTTGCTTTAGTACATTCCTACGGAAGATCAGGATGCAGATATTCTGACGAAGGCGCTCACTAGGACCAAATTTGAATACCACAGAGACAGTATCGGGGTGAAGGATAATCCCTTTCTTGTTGAGAGGGAGTGTTGAGATTCAACAAGATGATGATCCTAGTGAAAATTAAGCACCTACACTAGGTGGGGATCGCAGGCTATTTTTAGGTGTATGTCTATTTTTAGAATGGTGAGAAAATTCTATCTATAGCAAGTGTCTATTTTTAGAATGGTGAGAAAATTCTATCTATAGATGAGGTTCTATTTTTAGATGAATGTGCGAAGTCTATCTATAGATCGCATGTCTAAATATAGAATGCATGTCCATTATTATTATGTTAAACACCATGTTGAACACACACATGGTGTATGAGAAGAATAAAACACACACAAGAGACTCAACACACAATGAAGGATAAGCGTGAGGCTTTCTTATTTTCCATTATACAAAGATGTACATTTATAGTAAAATGGTGTGACTCTTGGTTTCACATTCCAAGGTCACTTGGACTCCATTGTGACTTTTCATATTCCACACCTACCCATGTAGGATTAGGTGTTCCAACATCCCCCCTTAATTCGAAGGGGTATGTGTGAGTCCAAGAAAAGAGTTGTAATACAAATCTGCAAAGTATGCATGGCAGCACTTGGGCTGAATCAACTCTCTGAAATGTTGGAAAAAAAGAGGTGGTTTAAGGATGACCACCAACACTGGAACGCAATACTTGTTGCAGTTCCCGGAACTCTTCCAAAACTGGCAAGAAGCTGAAGGCTTCTGCTAGAGGAATTGTCCCTCATAAAAAAGGGAGACCTTCAACCTAAAAGAAGGGAGGTCTACTACATGTGATGGTTTTAGGATTACCAACAACTCTGGAATGCTTGAAGCATTTCTTGGAACTCAACCAAAGCTGGCAAGAAGCTGAAGGCTTCTGCTAGAGGAAGTGTTCCTCATATGAAAGGGAGACCTTCGACCTAAAAGAAGGGAGGTCTACTACCTGTGATGGTTTTAGGTTATCCACCAACCAAAGATGATGGTTTAAGGTTATCCACCAACCGAAGGCATGCTCATGGGCATCCGTGTCTCTGGCTACATCTCTGAATCCGGAATGACGAATTGTGGCTCAGGCTCGCTTGAACTGCTGGCTACAACTCTGAACATGGAATGAGAGATTATGGCTCAGGCTCGCTTGATCTGTCGTCGAAGCTTGTACATGACCACCATTTTCCCCCCTGTCAGGGACAAGGTGAGATGATGGCGAAAACTCAACTGCAAGTTTTCTCAATATTCGTGAACATGTTCTGACATGCGACTTAAAAATCTTCTTGGCTGCTGATGCGCATTACCAAGAAGTGATCCATCCAAGATGAATCTTGGTTCTTGCAGGAGGCTTGTTTCTGAAGAATCTGTCTGAAGAATGGGTGTGCCGACCATAGTGCTTGCATGGATGAAGATCAAAACAGTGATCTTTCATATGACCAACTTGATCACAGTGTTGGCATTTTACAATCTGTTGTTGTTGTGGAACAGGATCTGGAACAGCTGCAGGTGAACTGTCATATAGGAATCCGACACTCTGAAATATGATGGGCTTTGTGTAGTCTGGAATATGAAAGGACACATCCTTGTCATATCTAAGACCAGTTTTGTGCTTGTTGTGGACAAGCTCTTCCCAAGGTCTGATGATGGGCTTGAGAAGTGCAGGTTGAACTGTTGCATCTGCATGTACATCTGCTCTATTACAAGGAACTGAATGTGAATCATCTACAATTTTATCTTCTTTCTTCTAATGAGAGTCCTTCACAATGTTCTGAACAGAAACAGGTTCAAAATGGTGACTCTTTTGCTGAAGTTCGTCTTGCTGAAGCTAAGTTTCCAACTGCAAAAACTCAATCTTTTCTTGTGCATTTTGCAAACAATTCTGAATATTACATAGAGCATCCTTGCTCATTTTTATCATATCATGAACATTTGAATGAATGAGGTCATTCAACAACACTAATGCCTCATTGATTTTAGCCATTTCAACAACTTAGGCTCATAAAATGAAAGGGTGTCAGCTTCAACCGAAAATGCACCCGTTTACAATATGATTTAACAACAAATACAAATGACTCCAAAGAATTCCCAACTATGGAAATCTCAAAGTACAAAATCTGCTCCTCAAATGATGGAGGACAATCGACAATTTTTCAACAACTCAAATACTGATTGCAGCTATGAATAAGCAATATCCGCTCACAATACGATACAATATTTCTACAAAAATGTGCAGCAAAAACATGTGCAAGAAACCTTTGAGGCAGCTGATTTTTTCTTCAAAAAGTTGTTTTCAATGATGGCAAACTTGTCTTCAAATGTCAAATTCTTCAAAAAATCACCCTCTTATATATGGCACAAATCATAAAATGTCAAATTTGCAATTTTCTCTATGTATGGTCCATGTGCTCATATGTCATTTTCTTCATTTCTGTTGTTCATATTCTCTTCCTTTCTCTCTCTCTGCTATTTGTTTGTTTTTTTTTTTGTTTTTTGTTTCTTGTTTTGTTTTTTTAATTATTTAAAAATTAATTAAAAAATGGGGATAATAAAATATGGAGGAGACGGGGATTAATTAAAAGGAAGGGAATTTAAAATTGAATTTAAAATGGAAGAGGGAAATTTAATGGAGGAGAGATATTATATGGAGGGGGTTTATTAAAAGGGAAAGGGAATTTTTTTTTATTTTTTATTTTTTTAAATAATACTAGGATTAATAAAATATGGGAAGAAGGGAAATTTAATTGGAGGGAGTAAGTATTGTATGGGGGGAAGTTATTTAGTTTTTTATTTATTTTAAATTAAAAAAAATAAAGTGAGGGAATTAAATGAAATAGAAAAAAAATTAAAAGCTAGAATTAAAATGTAGGAGGGAATTTAATAAATAGAAAAAAGGGATTGATTAAAAAATTTAAACGTTATGAAGTGGGGAGGCTGTGTAAGCGTTGAAAAATGGGGAAGAGCCGTATGGAGTGAATGGGAGGGCGGAGGCTGGTAAGGGGAGAACAGAGCTGCGTATTGTAGAGGGAGGGCAGCGCTGTAGCGGGTAGGGAGCGCAGGTGGTGAGGGGGTATGGGTAGAGTTGGTGAGGGGGTATGGGTAGAGTCGGTTGGGTTGAGCGTATGGGGAGGAGGGCGCCGTGGGTAGAGGGCGTATGGGGAGCGCTTGGAGTGATAAGGAGGGCCGTAAGGTGGAGTGCAGGTGGATAGGGAGCGCGTGAGGCCATGAGAGTTAGGTAGGTGGGAAAGGGTGAGGCGCAGGCCGTGGGTCTAGTTCAGTAATTTTTTTTTTTTAATTTTTAATTTTTTTTAAATTTTTTAAAAACAGCAGAGAGGTGAAGGCAAGAGTAAAATTTTAAGCAGAAAAATACACAGCAGCAGAATGCAGAATTTTTTAGTAAAACTCAGAAATTTTTCTAATAGCCCAGCAGCAGAAGAATATTTTCCAGCAGCAGAAAAACCCAGAATTGCAGAAAATTTTCAATGGAAAAACTCAAAAATTTTCCAGAAACTTATTTTAAACACTTTTCCAGTAGCTCCAAAATGGTGCGGAATTTAAAATGTAGAGATTGCAGAAAAAATGAGCAGTGAGAAAACCTTCAGATGGGAAGTGCTGCCTTTCTTCAAAGCCAATGCCTGAATGCTGTCAATTTCTAAATGCTGCTCCTTTTCAAAGCAGATTTCTGAATGCTGCATAAAATCTTTGATAGATGAATGCGGAAAAAGGACTGCTGCAGAAACTCTCTAAAATACTGCAAAAACGCCAAGAATTTTTGTAGATATGCACAGGCCATAAACAAAAATGGCTCACTCAATTTTGAGCAGGGCCAGCAATCGCTCGCTCTGATACCATGTTAAACACCATGTTGAACACACTGTAGAAATTTGAATAACTGATATGTTATCCACCGAGATTCTCCTGATCACACACTATTTTAGCTTCATGCATAATACATAATCTCTTCTACCATTGATCATCACATGCGGAAATAAAATCAATTGCATGCACACATTAAAGCCATAAAAATTCACACATATGAACACAGTATTTCATGGGAAAGCTTAAAGCTAAAAACCCCCAACTATCCGTATATTATACATGTCATGGAGATCATGTAACAATCATAGTACAAAGCTCTTTGCAAGCTCTCATGCACTACCTCCCTTGCTACACACTATCAAGCTAGATCTAGCAAAACTCATGCTCCAACCTTTAGCCACTTGATAGCCAACTTGAATTGCTTTTTCAAGCTATGGGATGGCCTCTTTATATAGATAAACCACCGGCCCCAGGCTAACGATCCTCATGGAAGCACTCCCACTATCTACGTGTGTTGCGGAATAGCAACGGTATAGTCACAATTTGATAGCTAACTCCACCCTTTCATCTGCCTCTTTCACTGGTCTCCACTGAACTGATCATGCACTGTAGTGAACTGATGTGTTCTTGAGTTGAATAATGAGTTACTAATTAATGAATTAAATAATATTTAATTCATTCCACTCATAACTAATTGATTAGCTAGTTAAACTAATCTCAATCAGTTCAACTAAAATAAACAGAACACAACTCCACTATCTGTCTCATTAACTCCTCCAAACTTCTGTCACTGAAGTCCAACTGAAGTCAACCATGCATGATGCCATCAAACCCTTGGGAACCACGTGATTCCTCTGTCGGATGCATGAGCCACTTCTGTAGCTCGAACTGAAGTGCTCCAAGAGAGTAAACTGTTGTTTATAGTCTAAATATTATTAAGGGTAAATAATATTTGACTTCCCTGTTTTAAGGAGAGGCAGTCTAAAAATAGACTTCGACCTCTTTGACCTCAAAAAATAGAGTCTCATCTATTTTTACCAACATGACACATACTTCAAGAATCTCAAACTGGAATCCCCGAACCATGCTCCATATGTCTAAAAATAGACATAGTCTAAAAATAGATTTTGCGCCGGAATTTGCCTGCGGGCCCACTTAGTGAAGGCGACTTCATTTCACTAAGCTCCATCATCTTGCTGCATTTTCAACACTCCCTCTCAGCAAGATATGGATTATCTGCAACCCCTATCCTACCTCTGTGGAATTTGAACTTGCTCCTGGTGAGCGCCTTCGTCAGGATGTCGGCATCCTGATCCTCCGTGGGAACATATGAAAGCATCATGATTCTCTGCTAAACACAATCTCTGATATGATGATACCAATCTGTGAAGCCATGTTGCCTCAACTGATCCTCCTGTCTGTACCATGAACCATATCCCGGTGTGCCTCTAATATAGCGCAATACATGCTTTCCTGCCTTCCAAAAGAGCTTGGTAGGCTTAACCATAGCTTGCGAAAGCTGGTTAACTGCATAGCATATATCGGGTCGTGTATTGACCAGATACATAAGCGACCCCACCAACTGTCGATAGACAGTGGCATCCACTACCTCCGCTGAAGTAGCATCCTCCTTCCTCCAACCCCCAGGAAGAGGAGTGTCAACAGGCTTGCAGCCTTGCATGTTGAACCTCTCCAGAATCTCCCGGGCATACTTGCCCTGAGAAACAAACAGTCCTCCGCTGTGCTGCCAAATCTCCAATCCCAGGAAATAATGAAGGATGCCCAAGTCCTTCATCTCGAATTCTCGTGCAAGATCCTCCTTGCATGAAAGTATCAACTGCTCATCGCCAGTCAAAATCAGATCATCTACATACAGTACGATGATCAACAGCTTCCCCTCCACCACAATCTGGTACAGGTTTGGATCCGCCTCACTCTTGGAGAATCCAAGCCGGGTGAAGTAGCTGTCTATCCGAGTGTACCAAGCACGAGGTGCTTGCTTCAGCCCATACAGTGCTCTCTTGAGTCGGCACACATGCGACTCACTGCTGAAGATCTCAAAACCTTCAGGCTGCTCTATGTACACCTCTTCCTCAATAACTCCATTGGGGAACGCAGTCTTCACATCCATCTGATGAATGTGCCACCCCATCTGCGCTGAGAGAGCAAGGATCGTCCGTATGGAAGAGTACCTTGCGACAGGTGCAAAAGTCTCCTCATAGTCAATCCCCTCGATCTGTGAAAAGCCACGGGCGAAAAATCTCACCTTGTACTTCTCCACACTCCCGTCAGCCGCCTGCTTCACCTTGTAGATCCATCGTGAACCCACCACTGATTTCCCCACCGGTCTAGGGACAATCTCCCATGCACTGTTCCTGATGATCGAATCATATTCTTCGATCATGGCATCAACCCATGCGGGTTCCTCCACAGCTTCCTCAAAAGAGGATGGCTCCATCACAACACATTGAATCACAAGAGCCATGTATCCAGTGTACCGATCCGGTGACTGTCTCTGTCTGCGCTGTGCTGTAGGTGGTCCTACAACCTTCTCTGCATCCTGAGCCAGTCGCTCAGCTTCTGTAGTGCGCATGCGCCCTCTGATGGTTGGCGCTGCATGGGTGGTTTCTTCCACCTCCTGAACCTCCTCTTGTGGCTGATCCACATCCGGAAGCTCCTCCTTGGGAACTAACAACTCCTCATCTGCATGCAAGTGTAGCTCCCTCTCAAGCGAACACTGCATGGCTTTCTCCTCCTGAAATTTTATATCCCGTCGCACAACGGTCTTGCGACTGTCTGGCACATACACTCGATAGTTATGAGGTGTATCAGTGTACCCCACAAATATTCCAACTTCAGCAGTTGGATCCAGCTTCCTTCTCGCATCCTTCGTCACATGCATGTAGACAGGAGATCCGAAAATCCGCAAATGGGAAATATCGGGCCTCTTGCCAGAATAAGCCTCCTCTGGTGTACTCATGCCAAGAACCTTGTGAGGACAACGGTTCTGCACATACACTGCTGTATTGCATGCCTCAGCCCACAAGTGAAGGGGTAGGCCCCGATCATGCAACATCGCCCGTGCAGCACCCACGATCGTTCTGTTCTTCCGCTCAGCCACCCCGTTCTGCTGTGGGTTATGGGGTGCGATGAGCTCTCTCTGAATCCCTTCTGCGCTGCAGAACTCCTTGAATTCAGCCGAGATGAATTCACCACCGTTATCACTCCTTAGAGCAATCACCTTCTTCCCCGACTCCTTCTCGACCGGTGCTTTAAACTCACAGAACTTCGCGAATGTATCGCTCTTCTTCTGCATGAAGAAGATCCAGCACTTTCGAGAGAAATCATCAACAAAGATCACATAATACTTGTGCTTTTCTGTCGAAGCAATTGAGAAAGGACCACACACGTCTGTGTGAACTCTCTCAAGGATCGTCGTGGCGCGACTATCCTTCTCGTGAAAGGTGGCTTTCACATACTTCCCTAAAGTACACCCCTTGCACTGATCTGACTGCGCAAGAGTGCCCTTAGGAAGTCCAGTAGAAATCTGTTGCAGAATCTTCAAAGCTCCATGGTGAAGGTAGCCCAATCTCCTGTGCCACAGTTCGCCCTCATCATCCCGGCTCACCACTTCTCCCGCCTTGCATGCCATAGCTGCGCAGTCATCTACCTGCAACTGATAAAGGTTCTGAGTTCGAACCCCCATCTTCCGGGTCTCTCCAGTAGTCTTACTGCGCAGGAAGGCTTTTCCTTCGCTGAAGACCACATCATACCCCTTATCCTCCAACATCGCTACTGAAATCAGGTTCTTCTTCAATCCAGGTACATGCATGACATCCATTAAGACAAAGGGTTTACCAGACTCCCTCTGAAAGGATACGGTACCGATACCAGTCGCACTGTATCTACCGTCATCGCCCATCTCGATGTGCATACCCAAATCCTTGTCCTCCAGATCTGAGAGCAACTCCCGATCTCCCGTCATATGAAATGACGCACCGCTGTCCAAGAACCACACCGATCCCATCACACTTGAAACCAAGCATGTAATCAGTGAAACTTTGACGACTAACTCCCACACTTCCCAGTTCATCTCTGCATTGAGTGAACTTCGTGAGGTATTTAGCGATACTGTCGCCCTTCTCCATCTTGATGTTCCTGAGCTTGTCTTTGAGCGCCGGCTTCCTTTGGTCACTCTTACTCTGGAATAGATCCGTCAAAGCTTTCCACATTAAATATGGAGTAGCCTTTCCATGCAGGCTGGATACAATATGATCCTTGACGCCCTCCAACAGGATCCTTCGACACTTCGCCATCTTCTTTTGCCATGCATCGACTTCAGCAGGATCGGTGGGCTTTTGGACATCCGTATCTACAAACTCCTTGAGACCATTATCTTCTAATACTGCTTCCATGCGATCCTTCCATGCAACATAATTCGAACTGCCTTCAAGAGCATATTCGAGTCGCAAACCGTTGAAAGACATTTTCAACAATGGCACCAAGAAAACAAAACTGCTGCAAAATTTCGAATTCCACCTCAAAGCTCAACCGCTCTAGATCGTGAGAACAAATTATTTCTAGCACAGAGATCGACTGCAAGGGGCGTTTACCAAACCTTTCACTTTCCGAAGAAAGATGAATCCGGAGGCTACCTGGCCCGCATGCAGACTCTGTCTACCGAAATAAGTTTGTAATCACTGTGATGATCAATCTGAACTTCAATAGCTCCGATACCATGTAGAAAATCTATAACACAGCTCTGATACCATGTAGAAATTTGAATAACTGATATGTTATCCACCTAGATTCTCCTGATCACACACTATTTTAGCTTCATGCATAATACAGAATCTCTTCTACCATTGATCATCACATGCGGAAATAAAATCAATTGCATGCACACATTAAAGCCATAAAAATTAACACATATGAACATAGTATTTCATGGGAAAGCTTAAAGCTGAAAACCCCCAACTATCTATATATTATACATGTCATGGAGATCATGTAACAATCATAGTACAAAGCTCTTTGCAAGCTCTCATGCACTACCTCCCTTGCTACACACTATCAAGCTAGATCTAGCAAAACTCATGCTCCAACCTTTAGCCACTTGATAGCCAACCTGAATTGCGTGTTTCAATGCTATGGGATGGCCTCTTTATATAGATAAACCACCAGCCTGAACTGCACAATCCTCATGGGCTTACTCCACCTATCTGTGTGTTGCAAATAGCAACAGTATAGTCACAACTGATAGCTAACTCCACCCTTTCATCTACCTCTTTCACTGGTCTCCACTGAACTGATCATACACTGTAGTGAACTGGTGTGTTCTTGAGTTGAATAATGAGTTACTAATTAATGAATTAAATAATATTTAATTCACTCCACTCATAACTAATTGATTAGCTAGTTAAACTAATCTCAACTAGTTCAACTAAAATAAGCAGAACACAACTCCACTATCTGTCTCATTAACTCCTCCAAACTTCTGCCACTGAAGTCCAACTGAAGTCAACCATGCATGATGCCATCAAACCCTTGGGAACCATGTGATTCCTCTTTCAGATGCATGAGCCACTTCTGTAGCTCGAACTGAAGTGCTCCAAGAGAGTAAACTGCTGTTTATAGTCTAAATATTATTAAGGGTAAATAATATTTGACTTCCCTGTTTTAAGGAGAGGCAGTCTAAAAATAGACTTCGACCTCTTTGACCTCAAAAATAGAGTCTCATCTATTTTTACCAACATGTCACATACTTCAAGAATCTCAAACTGGAATCCCCGAACCATGCTCCATATGTCTAAAAATAGACATAGTCTAAAAATAGATTTTGCGCCAGAATTTTTCTGCGGGCCCACTTAGTGAAGGCAACTTCATTTCACTAAGCTCCATCATCTTGCTGCATTTTCAACACACACACATGGTGTATGAGAAGAATAAAACACACACAAGAGACTCAACACACAATGAAGGATAAGCGTGAGACTTTCTTATTTTCCATTATACAAAGATGTACATTTATAGTACAATGGTGTGACTCTTGGTTTCACATTCCAAGGTCACTTGGACTCCATTGTGACTTTTCGCATTCCACACATACCCATGTAGGATTAGGTGTTCCAACATCTCTTAGTAATAATTGGACAATAAATATTAATCTATTCTCTTGAAGCACTTGATTTCAGTTAACTGAAGTGGAAAACCAGTTAGCTGAAGGAATTTAGAGTTATAAGGTTGGTTGGTGGGACATGCAAGTGGACTTAGTTGTAACTGAGTGATTCAAAGTTGTAACAGAGTTGGATGTGTAGTTATGTGAGTTGTAAAGTAGTTTAACTCATTTAAGTGATTTAAACTCAGTTGTGCTAGTTGTAACTAAAGATACACTAGTGAGAGATCAGTGATCTAAATATTAAATTAATTCACATGGAGTGATCTCACATGCAACTAAAGATTTACTACTGTTAATTACATGCATGTCAGACCTAGTGGAGACCCAGTTGAGAGATAGGTGAAAGGGATAGTTTGACTATCAGTTGTGACATTAGTGGGTGCACTCATGCAACCACACACACATTGGACATGCCAATGAGGATTGCGCAGTCAAGGCAAGGTAGGATCTCATTCATTCAGGGATTGTCATCATCTTATGCAGATTAATCCCTCTTGCGGACAAGAGCGATCTCCCTAGTATTCAACGAATAGATAGAAACAAACATCCATTTGGAAACCTTTTTCTTTAGATTAATTGCAATTCAGAATTATTATAAGAAAAGAGAGAGGACATGCCCCTACCTTGAAATCCAACGTTCGATGCAATCTTTTATCCAGTCACTCCAAAGAGGCTTCTCCAATAAGTAGAACCTGCAATCAAAGACAAGACAAAAGAATCAAAGCATATAAAACATATAATAATTTGAGAAGAGCTAATCCAATTTAGTGATTAAGGAGTCTAAGTATTGATGTCATTCAATAAGCATAAGAGAAACTCAATGAGAAAAAGAGATCCATATATATTATCTTGAATAAAAAGAGTAATCTTACAACCTGATGCCTTGATGTTGTACTGATTTCTCTCCAGGTCCTAAACACTTGTTCCTCCTTCAGTTTAACAAGCCTTCCTCTATGAATACCAACATAGAGTTATGGACACAAGGGTGTGATCATTCTTATGCCAACAACATTTTACTAGTGCATAAATAATGCAGTCTTGGGAATTTCTTTAGCAACTACCATATACAAGATACCCTTGAGACTGAAACTTGAGCTCAATTTATAGGGAAATGGAGGGAGTTTCAGTTCCATGAAAAGGGGGATGGATTCCTCTCATGAAGGGATTTGAGATCCATAGACCAAGGGATAAGCTCCATGAGTGGAGGGATAAATCTCGAACTGATCGTGCCTCTAGAAGCTTCCAGTTGGGAAAATATTCGACCAGCTATTCTTCTAGAATTTACTTTTTCTTTTATTTGACTTTTTACGGGGGTCCGCAGGTTTTAGTAGTAGAACGTGCGGGGGTTGCCGCATTTTATAGACCAAGTATCCACGAACCCGCAGGAAACGGCTAGAAAAAATGCGGAGGTAGACTTTAAGGGTTTTAAAGAGATTTCTCCAATTCCAAGACTTGGTTTAAGAACATTAGGGTTTTGACTTCTAAGGGAGCACGATATAGGTAGTGATAGACCTATATGGATAGTCAAATGTCATGGTGACAAAATAAAGTGTAACAGATTCCCCCCTAAAGTGTGAAGTCTGAGGTTGTTCTGAAGAGTGAAGTGCTTTATCATTCCGAGGATTGGATTGGGGACACCGGTCGAAAACCTGTAAAAACATTCAATGCAAACATATATTACCCCTGCATGTAAATTTTTGGTCCGCCACCTTTTTCAAATATTCTTCAGACCTCTGCCGTGGTTTAAAAACCTCATGCTCCTGTTTGATATTACTGTCTCCGCCCGAAAATCTGCTTTATAATGGTCAAAAACCCAAATTTAAATGTATTGGGCCGAGGCCCTAAGAGTTTGACTCCCTCCCGCTTTGGCCTCCATATGACCCGAGTATGAAAACCGTAAGTCAAAACAAAAAGGGGCCTATTGTTTTAATGATCGGGCGCAATGGTGGCCGTCCGATCGAAGTCCAAATCAACGGAGTGGTGATCATTTCGTGTGGGGGGCCCCGCGCGTAGGAAACCGGCGGTAAACCCCCGCACCGCTTACCCCAGGCTGGCGGTATTATTCATCGGGCCAGCGAATCCACTAGACAGGCGCCGCGTGTCCTTGGTACGGGCCCTAAAACCACTTTCCCCGCGCGTTAAAGCCAGTACAATTGCCGGGCAGCGGAATTCGTTTGAGCCGTTGGATCTACTGATCCCGATCTAACGGCAGTTTTTCTCTGGAGTTGCCCGCCCGTTATTTCGTCTCCGCCGTGTCCTGTGGCCTACCATCGTGTCTCTCCCGTCCTTTTATAACCGTTGATCTGCGTTTGTAATCCGACGGTCCAGAGTTCAATCGTCCCACCCGTTGACTCCGCCACGTCGCCCTTCCACCTGTTCCCTCTGTATATACATGTGTCTGCTTTCGCGCGTCTACCATATTTCCCCCCGTCATATATATATATATATATATATATATATATATGTGAGTGTATTTTCATTTGTATCCTCCATTCTATTTATTCCTTACGACCAAACAGTTTTACGTGTAAACTTCACGGTCTCTCTGTTCAATCAGAACCTCCACTGTTTTTCTTCCGCCACCCTGTGTATTTCTCCCGGTCGATCATGTATCCATTGTCCCCGCCTCCATCTGTGTCAGTCTTCTCTAATATTTTGTGGGTTTTGCAGATTTCAAGGTAATAGAAAGGGCGTTTTTAATTCATGGTTTCCGTAGCAGAGATTAAGAGCATTTCAAGAGTAATGTATTGCTGGAAAAATTTAAAGAGGAAGCCGAGGGTAGGTGGTAGAAATGATCGCTATTAAAGAAGACAAAGATATGGACCTACAGAACCCTCCAGAGAAATTCGCCCCACATTAAAGATCCAGGATTCGAATCCAAAATCAAGGGCCGAGAGTACAATACAGAATTGCAGACTACCTCAGGGCTCTTACGGCAGCAGAATTTCCCTCAGCTAAAGGCAACACACTGTATATATTTTATTATTTGTGTCATGTATATAAGGAGATTTTCCTCCCCCAGTATTTATTTCTATAGACAGTTTGTAAAGTACGTTCATTTATAGTTAGTCATTCAGAGATGGGCGCGAATGTTTTTCGCCATCTGATTCAAAATAAGTCATTAAATGTTTTTCATCTACCTCCTCCTCTAGAATTTTCTATCTTCTCTATAAAAGCTCAGAAAGAAGACATGGTAAAGGTTCCATATTTCTATCAGCAAACTGTGCAGCGAAAAGGCTTTTGTATACATTTTGTAATATTTCTGTATGAAGGTTCAGAGCCCGTAGGGTCTCAGTGAGGAGGGGTTATAACTGTAATTAGGATTCTGGTCTCTGGTATCTCACAATATGCAATTTCTCTTATGTGTTAATACAATATCTCTTTTCATGCTACTTATCTTCTTGTATCATGTTCTAGAATGCGAGTGGCTCACTAGTTTGCAGTAAGGATTCATCCTTGGTGATGCCCTTTCTGGAATTAGTCAAGCGCTTTAAATAGGCCTAGTCATGGTATACTGTTTCATGTTCACTTCATCCATATTTTCTGCTATATTAGTTGCTTGAGGGGGGTGCTTTTAAAACGCAATTGTCGTATAAGGATTCATAAATTGGCATGCCCTTATATGGTTCTGTTGTGTATCTGGGTATCAATCTCATGTCAGCTAATATCTCCTTTATGTTTCCTCACTGCACTCACTTCCTGATATTTGATTTCTGTGATATATTATCTGAACTGGCCCTCTTTACAGTAAGCGGTCTCTTAACTGTCTGATGCCTTTGTATGGGAGTTTTACATGATGTCCCTACACTGTTCTTATCTTTGTACCAGCTTCTGAGAGAGTTTGGTCCCATTCAAAACTAATTTCCTTGTTCAAACAAGAGATAGTAAGTGAGTTCTTAGACTGACAACCCAAACTATAAAGGGCTCCTTGCTATATTAAGATGTCCTAGGCACTGGTCTATGGCAACTCTAGACTGTCTCTAGGGGGGTGACAAAATCATCCACAACATCTTTCTGGCGCCGTTGCCAGGGACGGATTCAAGAAAATCAATTTCCCTGGGTCTCGACAAATTGATTTCACTCTCTAATCAGGTGAGCACAGAGAGTTGAAGAGTTGCGTATCTCTCACCTTGGCGACTCCACGTTGGTCTTTATTTGAAAAATCTATTGGTAGTCCTGGCTTCTCGTAAGCCACATTTGAGGTCAGATACCTCACAGCCGAAAACACCTGTGTTTGACCTGGAGAAGATCATTCACAGAAGAAGTTGGAAAGAGAAGAAATCAGTTCGTGCTGAAATTCCTGAATTGTCTGAAGAATATTATCCATCCTCTTCTTCCCAAGAAATCCAAGTAGAAAATCCCGACTCCACTGAGGAAAATCTTGAATATTACTCGGATAGCCCACCTAGGGGAAGCGCTAGAACCAAAGAGAACTTTTGTCCTACCCCTGAATGCGAAGTTAAAGAAGTTACAGAAGTAGCCCCTGTAAATCGTGAATTATTTCCATCTACACCTCAAGCTTCTGTACAGTATACTCCCATTATTATCCATACCCCACTTCCACCTCCTCCTCTTCCTCCATTTGTACATCAAACTGTCGCACAGCCTCCTCCTCCTCCAATGGCTAATGTTCCAGCTTTCCTGCTAAATAAATATGCTCCCCTAGCTCTACCCCAAGTGTTGAATGATATGCCTCAAGATTATTTGAAAATCTTGCCCAGGTTTAATGGTGAGAATGAGATTGATGCTCAGAAACATCTCGAGACTTTCTGCTCTTTTGCAGAAAACTTTAATGTAGAGCATTTGGATGTGGTCTTAAGACTATTTGTTCAATCTCTGGACAGCGAGGCACGAAAATGGTTTAAAACATTGGCAGACTGCTCTATAAATACCTGGGAAAGAATGGAAGAAGTTTTTCTCAGGAAATGGGGAGAAAAGAAAGATCATGGGCTTTGTCTTATTGAATTCAATACTCTGAAGAAGAAACCAAATGAGGGGGTGGCAGAATTTATTAAAAGATTTAATAAATTGTATTTGAGCCTTTCTGTTGATATGAAGCCTCATCAAACTGCTGTTAAAGTTGTTTTTGTAGCAGCCTTTGACTCAGAATTTGGTTTCTGTCTGCAGGAAAGAATGCCTGTCACTTTGGATGATGCTCAGATAGATGCTTTAGAGTTGGAGGCAAATTTTGCTGCCACTGGTAAATCAAAGGGAAAAGCCGAACAGGATGCTAGAAGAAGGGGTAAAGAGGAGGTATCTACTTCAAACCAGGACAAAGATTCAGACCGAATGGAAGAAATGAGCAAAATGATCAAAAAGCTAGTCAAGCTTGAACTAGAGGCCAAAAGTGCAGCCCCCAAGAATTTCCAGAATGCTCCAAACAAGGGTTATAATCCTCAGTATAGAAGACCACCATTGCAAATATTTCAAAAGGAAAAAAAGGAACACCAAGAGCAAGTACCGCATCCTCTGTACTTAGAAGGTCCAGTAGATGACTCCACTGAAGACGTTGCCTATGGATTGGAGGATTCAAATTGTGCCTTTTCGAATAGTGAGGGAGAAGAATGCTCTTCGCAAAGAAATGATGCAGCTGAATGTGCATGGCAAGATGGCGAAAGGACCAAAGACACAGAACAAGCAGAAGTCGATCGCTGTTGTAAACAATTTGAGGACTTCATGCTAGCACAATTCAATAGAAAATATGATCTGAGATCTTCAAAGAAGAGAACTAGAACTCAAGATCAAGAAGAAGAGCTCTCTCAGAAGGAAGCACCTGCTCGAAAGGAGTTAACAACGCAGAAAGTCACAGACAAAGGTAATAACCCTTTAAATAAATCTCTGCAATCTGATGATCAAATTCCTTCTTCCTCAAAAATAGTCAGTCCTCCCAATGTTGAGTCTGTGTCAAAAGAAAGTAAACCTTCAGCCAAGAATAGAGAGTCAAAAGAATTCGTAATAGAAAAGTTCCCTTTTGCTTTCAATTTACAAAAAGAACTTGAGAAGATCAAAATCCCAGTCCCCTTGACTGAACTGTTGAAACAACCAGCATATCAATTTCAAGCCACCTCTTTCATACTTCCTCCAGAAGCGGAACTCACCCCAGATAATATCGAGCACTGGCAGGTATTTGAGGATGAAGAACAGATGACGAGATTCCTAGAAATAGATGGTGAATTCTCCAACATGGAGATTGATACGGATGAAAGAAATTTGACACCACTTGATAGTCAAAGAAAGGAGGAAGGAAATTCGGTGGAAGACTTTAATCCATGGAATGAAGAAATCAGATCGCTGGAGATTATGTTGAATAAATATGATTCAATACAGGAAGAAGAACCTCAATGTATAAATTGGGAATTGCAGGATGTAAAGATACAAGGAAATGAAGACAGTGAAGACTTCCTGGGTCCTGGAAGAGACTTAAGATTTCTGATCAAAGAATTGGTGACTGAATCATCAAGTAAGACCATCGGGTCTTATGATTTCGGAACTGACAACTCGGCTGTGTTGACAGGTATTGCAGAAGACAATCCATCCTTTGGAGTTGTCTTGGATACAGATGAACTGTCGCAGAAGAAGGAAGGTGAAGCAATCAGGCCCCATGGGAAGGAACTTGCTATTACTGATAATGACAAGAATGAGCTGATGTGCCTGATAGACAAAGAGGAGACTGGAGGATAGAATTTTGGAACTACTACAGTGATGGGAAATCAGAATTCCATTCTGATAGAAGAAAAGAGTCCAAAATCTGAAGAACCTGATTTGATTGCCAGAAGCAATCAAGAGGATGAAGGACAATTACTGAAGATTGTCAACGAAGAAGAAGAGTATGTTGAAACAAATGTGCGGCATATTGATGAAATGCTTGAGAATAAATGGCTGATTTGTTTGCTGAAAACATTTAGAGAAGAGAATCAAATTGCAGACACTGAAGTGGAAGTGCCTGAAGTTGTGAAAGAAGTAGGAGTAGATACTAGTTTGCAGAATTTGAATATGCCTACTAGTACACAAGGAGAAATGAATAATTATGCTACTGCAGTTAAAGAATTAAAAGGTAATTTAATTCTTAAAGGTAAATTTGCAGGTGATAAACAAGATAATGTTGCAGAGGGAGATATCCTAAAAGATGTTCAGGAAGTTTGGGAAACTCACCTACCTCTTAAAAAAGAAAGGATTCCATTGCCTTTTGAAATACAAGCAGCAGAAAATCAGGCTTTCAAGAGCCACTCTGAAGATGCAGTGGAAATACAGTGGTCAGAGCTGCGCAGGATGAAGATGGCCTACCAACCACAGAAGGCCTAAAAGAAGAGGTGCTATATCACGTATTTAATGATCCTGTGGCAGAATATACGGAGGCCCTGTTTAGCTCAAATTTTCCAGCATTAACCCTTCACCAGGGCCAGATTCATCAAGAATGGTCACCACTGATGGTGATCATATTTTTGAAAAACCACACGTAGAGCACCCTATGGTTATCTCTAACAGGCAGTCAGTACTCCTTTCCCTTTTTGTTACTGCTTGACTGGCTGCACTGGTATTATTGTATCACCTAGAGCATCAGAGTTTTCCAGAGTAGAGTAGGGTAGGTAGGAAGTCTAAAATAAAGCTCAGCCTATGAGCATGTAGTTAGTTATTTAATTTCTGCAGAGTCCAGTGAGCCGGACAGTCTAATCCTGGTTTGGCTATTTGTAGTTCTTCGTTTCTTTTTGTTTCAATGATGTGGGTAGGGTGATGAATTATCAAGTGAAAAGAAGAAATGTTGAAGAAAGAGTCTGCGTAGAAGATGATCAAGTGGTCTGCGAGTTCTTGACATGCCCGAGGACGAACATGCCGTCCCCAGATGGAGCCGATGTTGTACATATTACCCCTGCATGTAAATTTTTGGTCCGCCACCTTTTTCAAATATTCTTCAGACCTCTGCCGTGGTTTAAAAACCTCATGCTCCTGTTTGATATTACTGTCTTCGCCCGAAAATCTGCTTTATAATGGTCAAAAACCCAAATTTAAATGTATCGGGCCGAGGCCCTAAGAGTTTGACTCCCTCCCGCTTTGGCCTCCATATGACCCGAGTCTGAAAACCGTAAGTCAAAACGAAAAGGGGCCTATTGTTTTAATGATCGGGCGCAATGGTGGTCGTCCGATCGAAGTCCAAATCAACGGAGTGGTGATCATTTCGTGTGGGGGGCCCCGCGCGTAGGAAACCGACGGTAAACCCCCACACCGCTTACCCCAGGCTGGTGGTATTATTCATCGGGCCAGCGATTCCACTAGACAGGCGTCGCGTGTCCTTGGTACGGGCCCTAAAACCACTTTCCCCGCGCGTTAAATCCAGTACAATCACCGGGCAGCGGAATTCGTTTGAGCCGTTGGATCTACTGATCCCGATCTGACGGCGGTTTTTCTCTGGAGTTGCCCGCCCGTTATTTCGTCTCCGCTGTGTCCTATGGCCTACCATCGTGTTTCTCCCGTCCTTTTCTAACCGTTGATCTGCGTTTGTAATCCGACGGTCCAGAGTTCAGTCCTCCCACCCGTTGACTCCGCCACGTCGCCCTTCCACCTGTTCCCTCCGTATATACACGTGTCTGCTTTCGCGCGTCTACCATATTTCCCCCCATCATATATATATATATATATATATATATATATATATATATATATGTGAGTGTGTTTTCATTTGTATCCTCCATTCTATTTATTCCTTACGACCAAAAAGTTTTACGTGTAAACTTCACGGTCTCTCTGTTCAATCAGGACCTCCACTGTTTTTCTTCCGCCACCTTGTGTATTTCTCCCGGTCGATCATGTATCCATTGTCCCCGCCTCCATCTGTGTCAGTCTTCTCTAATATTTTGTGGGTTTTGCAGATTTCAAGGTAATAGAAAGGGCGTTTTTAATTCATGGTTTCCGTAGCAGAGATTAAGAGCATTTCAAGGGTGATATTTTGCTGGAAAAATTTAAAGAGGAAGCCGAGGGTAGGTGTGAGAAATCATCACCATTAAAGAAGACAAAGATATAGATTCACGGAACCCTCCAGAGAAATTCGCCCCACATTAAAGATCCAGGATTCGAATCCAAAATCAAGGGCCGAGAGTACAGTACAGAATTGCAGACTACCTCAGGGCTCTTACGGCAGCAAATTTTCCCTCAGCTAAAGGCAACACACTGTATATATTTTATTATTTGTGTCATGTATATAAGGAGATTTTCCTCCCCCAGTATTTATTTCTATAGACAGTTTGTAAAGTATGTTCATTTATAGTTAGTCATTCAGAGATGGGCGCGAATTTTTTCCGCCATCTGATTCAAAATAAGTCATTAAATGTTTTTCATCTACCTCCTCCTCTAGAATTTTTTATCTTCTCTATAAAAGCTCAGAAAGAAGACATGGTAAAGGTTCCAGATTTCTATCAGCAAACTGTGCAGCGAAAAGGCTTTTGTATACATTTTGTAATATTTATGTATGAAGGTTCAGAGCCCGTAGGGTCTCAGTGAGGAGGGGTTATAACTGTAATGAGGATTTTGGTCTCTGGTATCTCACAATATGTAATTTCTCTTATGTGCTAATACAATATCTATTTTCATGCTACTTATCTTCTTGTATCATGTTCTAGAATGCGAGTGGCTCACTAGTTTGCAGTAAGGATTCATCCTTGGTGATGCCCTTTCTGGAATTAGTCAAGCGCTTTAAATAGGCCTAGTCATGGTATACTGTTTCATGTTCACTTCATCCATATTTTCTGCTATATTAGTTGCTTGAGGGGGGTGCTTTTAAAACGCCATTGTCGTATAAGGATTCATAAATTGGTATGCCCTTATATGGTTCTGTTGTGTATATGGGTATCAATCTCATGTCAGCTAATATCTTCTTTATGTTTCCTCACTGCACTCACTTCCTGATATTTGATTTCTGTGATATATTATCTGAACTGGCCCTCTTTACAGTAAGCGGTCTCTTAACTGTCTGATGCCTTTTGTATGGGAGTTTTACATGATGTCCCTACACTGTTCTTATCTTTGTACCAGCTTCTGAGAGAGATTGGTCCCATTCAAAACTAATTTCCTTGTTCAAACAAGAGATAGTAAGTGAGTTCTTGGACTGACAACCTAAACTATAAAGGGCTCCTTGCTATATTAAGATGTCCTAGGCACTGGTCTATGGCAACTCTAGACTGTCTCTAGGGGGGTGACAAAATCATCCACAACACTTAGATCAAAACTAACTAAGTGCTCTGGTATAGATATGGTTTCACTATTACATCAATAGTAGACACAGTATGGGCGCATCCATCTGTCATAAGTAATCTGCTGTATCATGAATAATAAAACTCCTCGCAACTTGGATGGTGGAAATTAGATCCAGGGTCTTGATTTCCACTTCCCGAACTAGTACGAATCTATCCATGCGAATTATTATGCCTAAGTCGAACATGGTAGAAACCACTTGATTAGTAGTCAATGATGTGAACTATTAACAAGTGTGATAGAAACCACCAATAATGACAATGGCTCTCAAAGTACTCCAGTACAATCTATGAAGTGTGAATGAATGGTTTGCAGTCGAACACTCATAGAATCATTTGATCGAAGGTCAATGATGCAACCTGTCGTCAAAGGCGAGAAACCTGCCATTAGGGCATGTAGATCCAAAGGCACTCATAGGATTCTAGATCAACTTTCTAGATGATGAGCTGACGTCGATAGAGAGTGATCCGTTGTAGGAAAGACCACGACACGAAACCATTAGATCAAGTTTTCAAGAAATATTTGCAAGGACTGACTCAGGGATGTTGAACGTGAATGGAGACAAATTTTTGCAATGAATGTTTTATTTGAACTATCTCTTGAACACATAACGATATTGCAGATGGCTTGGTAGCATTTGACCTAAAGCTAATATCCAGAAACTGGCTGAAGACTTTCAATGTGGTTCGATTAAATATTAGACAAAGGATTTCCCAACCCAGGTATAAGTGTGACAAAGTGTCGTGTTCAAGAGTGGCATGTTTCTTTCTAGACAAGGGTGACAACGAGATTCTTTTTCTCTCTTTTTCCCCCACCATTACTGGCAAGTACCTCTTTATTTTTTAACAAGCTTGAGGAGGATAAAATTTGCTTGTTTGTGTAAGCTCATCCCTCATATGAGTCCATCTTAGTATTAAAATCGAACCCTAAGAAGGAGTGGTTCGGTCCTGTTTCTAATCAACGGGTCCTTTACTGTTAATTTTTAACGAGTCCAGTATAGGAGAAACTCGGTGTTTTTCAGTTTTAGGGAGTCATAAGAAAAACATAAGAAAACTCTGTGATTGATATTTTTTGTTAATTTAGTCTCTCAGGCCCGAAAAAAGATTAAATAATGCATGAGAGAACTCTATTGACCATGATTAGTCAACGTATACCTTTTTCGTCATTAATCAATTTCAGTCCGGAAAAGGGGTAAACTTATACTGAAGGGACGTCTGTTCATTTACTTTAACGAGTTCGAATAGTCAAGTACTCAACGATCTTTTCATATTTAGAGAGTCTAAAAAGGGCTTAAAAGAGAACTCCAAGGTTTCGCTTTTTCGTCATTTTAAAGACCCGAAAAAGTGATAAAAGTATACTCAGTGTCAAAATAATTATTTTCACCAAAAAATCCTGTATCTTGTACAAAAACTCAAAATATTACACATACCTGTTCCAAGAAGTAAAAATATTTAAAAATAGCCTTCTAAAGTGAAAAATAAGTAAAATATAATATTTTATTCATTCAAAAACTATAAAAAGGAGTTAAAACAAAATCATTTTCACCTTTTGTGTTCAGAGCAGTGTATTGAGAGCTTTTGGCTAAAAAGTTTCGGAGCAATTATTAGGAGAACTGACCGTCGATTCCTTGAATCGTCAGAACCGGGTAATCCACGTCATCTTAATCTTAATTTATATCTGTTTCATTTTTCCTTTTTAGTCTTAATTTCATTTTTTGGGAGGATTTTGTGTTTAAAAATGCACTCTCGGGGGTCCGCAGGTCATGCATGCGATAACTGCGGACCCTGATAATTTTTTAACGAAAAAAATATTTGGCTGTCGCAGTTTTTGTGTGGGGCACGTGTAGACATCCGCACTATCTCCTCAAAAAAACTGCGGGGGCACCGTGAACGTTTTAAAATTCAAAAATTATCTTAAAAATGGTTCAAGTTTTGCATACAAATGGCTTTTAAATTTCAAATGTGTTGATTTGTAGGTTGTTCCACCATGTTGGAGTGGCGAGAATGTGAACATGAGGCTATAGAAAATGAAGCCATGGAAGATCCTGCAACAATACGTGCACTGCATAATTGTGGTTTATATAAGTTTTGGGCTATCCAAGGTATGAAAGCACAAGTAGAGTTGATGACATGGCTCGTAAATGCATGAGAAGTTCAAGACCAATGCTTCATCATTGGTGACCATCGGCTCGAAATTGAGCTAGAGGACATTTATTTCCTTACAGGATTGTCCTGGAGAGGAGGACGCATATCCTTGTTTGGGGCTAGATAGGGAGGTATTCCCCTCGCCAGCTACAAAGAACAATATTGCAGTGATGAGGCAGACTTAAAGGATAGTCGCATAAATAATATTAAAACCATTTTGCGATTGGATCTCAAAGTGATAACATTTACAGTAACCAGATTGTGCGGGAGTGAAACTCCCAATGTGGTCTCTAAATCCCAAATGCGGACCGTAGTAGAGTGTTTCAGAGGGACCATATTTAACTGGTGCGAAGGAGTATTGGCCAATATGAAAGGCCAATTAACCAGAGCAAAGAATTCAAAGTTGAAAAACTTTGGTTATGGTGCCATTCTCATTTCATTTTCTTTAGAGAGAATCTCGCTTCTCACTCCTCAGCTGATTCTAGTGGATCGTGGGGAACCTCAGATGGTACGGTGGGTGGCATTGATGGCTCACCATGGTGGCGATGGGAGTTCAGTGGTTCAGTTCACTCCAACATACTTTATGTGGCTCAGGAATCAAGTCTTCACCATCGAAGACTTCCCATATGCAGGAATGGATTACAGAGGTGATCCTGAGATGTCTTTGCCTCTAGGGGCACAATGGGACGAGTCAGGTAAGCGAACTATTTTGATGTATTTAATCTAATTTTTATTTGTTTTTTTATCGTCCAATACTGACAAAAATATTTAAATGTAGTTGTCAGTCCACGACGACCAACTACACTTCACCGCTTTGATAGGCGACAATCACAACCTATAGCACCTCCACAGGATCATGCAACAGAGATCCTAGCAGATATGGAACACAAATTGGAGAGGTTAACCATAGAAATTCCTGAGACAGGAACATATGATATTCCTCTTAGGCTTCAAAGACATGTGACAGGTGTTCCAGGACCATTTAGGAGATTTCTGCGCAAGGTGGCGCATGCCATAGTCTATTACCATGATCATCATCACAGATAGTGGATGATTATTGTGGATTGACATATTTTTATTTTTTTGTATTAGTATCTCTTAGATAATAAGGTGTTTGAACCTATGATCATAGACGATGTAATATTTTTTGAAAACAAACCTATCTATACTAATGAAAATAGTACTTTCTCTGAGTATCTTGTTCAACATGGATTGAATGTTGTTTTGGTTTACTATGTTAATGTTGCAAATGTCTATTTAGAACACGATTATCTAATGCATCGGCCAATGTGTTTAAATGTCTTGAAATATGTTGATATTTGTTTTAATCAAATTGTCATTCCAAGAGACGAACCTTCAAAAATAATCTCAATAACACTGGATTTCTAATGGCATATACCCTTTTTAAATGTAATACAATGATTTCTGAATCCAACCTAATGATTAAACGTCGAATACCAAATTAAATGGCATCAGATAATAACTCAATGACTGCGCTATATCCTGCAATATTGTTCATTGTTTGAACAAGGCATACCCCATGAATAGAAACTAAATCATCGGTGGGTGAATAGATAACCCAAGCCACGAAAGATATATTCTGTGTCCTACTACATGCCCCATCAGCAAAACCAATGTACGTTTGAAGGGATGTCGACATCTGCAATATCAAGAGTAATCAAGATAAGCAGTGATAGTAGTAACAACAAAACTAATCTAGGCACACTTTTATAATCTAAGGCACACTATTCTAAAAAGTAACCATTGTACAAGAGAGATCTTCACATGAAAGTCATGCATAATATCTCTTAAGATAAGGACCATTTCTGGGATTATCTAAAGAGACCCCATCATAATCAGTCAATTCATAGGCTCCTTTTGCAAGCACACACTTGACAATGTAGGGATCGTGCCACATCGGTTCGAATTTTCCAATTCCTAGCTTATCGTTAGCTTGATCGTATACTAAGACTAGGTCACCTTCTGAAAAAACATGAGGGTTAACACTTTGACCATACTAAGATTTCACACATTTGTTATGACCTTCGGTAGCTAATGCAGCGGTGCACCGAGTCTCATCTAATTGTGCTAAGTATATAAAGCGTTTTTCCTCTTCAAAGGTAGCTGGTAACAACTCAATGGCTAATTGGAGTGACAATATTTCACATTCAATGGGTAGCACAACTTCTAAACCATAGACAAGTTGAAAAGGTGTGAACCTTGTAACATTTTTTGCAAAGGTTCGGTATGCCCATAGTGCCGAAAAAAGCATGGTATGCTAATTCAATTTGTGAGTTCCGATAATATATTTAATCATGGTGGTTAAAACCTTGTTGACGGCTTCAACTTGACCATTAGCCTGCGAGTAATATGGAGTATAATTATCATGGCACAGGCCAAGTTGATCGGAAAGTTCGGTCATCATAATATTTTGAAAATGACTCCCATGGTCTGTGATAATAGATTGAGGCACACCGAAACGAGAATTCACATAATTGAATACGAAATTAGCTGCAATTTTTCCATCTGTCGCGAATGTAGTGATCGCCTCGGCCCATTTGGTAAAGTAATCTACAACGAGAATAATATACCCATGCCCCCTGGCCGAGTGATGGGTACATGTAATGAAATCAATGCCCCATTTCGCAAAAGGAATGACATCAATCATTGGGTGAAGAAGAGCTGGAGGTGCACGCATCTTTCGATAAAAAATTTGGTAGTTGTGGCATTTTCGGACCACAATAATACAATCTTTGAATAACGACGGCCAAGATAACTAGCGCACAATATATTTTGGGTTGTGTCAAACCCAGACATATGAACACCACACGCTCCAGAGTGGCAATCATTCAAAACCCTTTTTAGTCTCTTCGTGAGTTATACAAAGTCGAAAAACAAAATCCACACCACGATGAGAAAGAGTGTCTCCAAAAATATTGTATTCATGGGATGTATATCGGATTCTCCGTCGATTTGAAAGTGAAAGCTTTGGGTGAAAAGTTTGGGTTTGAAGATATATAATGATATATCCATACCATGGATCTAAATTAATGATAAGAAACATAGATTCATCTACGATCGAATTCTCTACCACGATTTATGTCTCAGTATTGGGAAAGTCACACATATGCTCTGCAAACACCAGTGATTTCTTTGATTTAGATTTCTCGAATTCCAAATCAAACTCTTGTAGGATGACGATCCATTTAGAGTATTTTCCCCCAAGTAATTGTTTTGTCAAGATATACATCATTGGGTTGCAATTAGATATCACAGCTATTTTAGGTAACAGTATGTAGTGACGAAATTGTTGGACAACTTGAACTGCTACCAAGGCCAATTTCTCCACATGCGAATATTTGATGTCCATCAGGTTAAGATTCCGACTTAGCTAATAGATCACATGCTCATTGTGAGATTCATCCTCTTGAACCAAAACCATTCCAATGGTGGAATTAGAGGCAACTAAGTATAAAAAGTAGTCTTGATGGTAATTAGGTGGATGCAATAACGGTGCTTGGGTCAACGCGTGTTTTAGGGCATCAAAAAATTTATCTGTAATCTCATCCCAAATAAAAGGAACACTTTGTTTCAACAACCAGGTAAAACCTTTTGTTAACTCAACATAGTTCGGGATAAACCTACGTAGAAAATTTGCTTTCCCTTGCAAACTTTGGAGTTGGCGAAGCATGAAAGGAGGTAAATTGATGATGGCCTCAACCTTCGAGGGGTCGACACGAATGCCATATTTTGAAACGATGAATCCAAGTAATCGTCCTGATTGCACACAAAAAAAACATTTGTGCAAGTTCAAACGAATCCTGTAATGCCTACATCTCATGAAAATAGATCGTAAGTGTGTTGGATGATTGTCCCTGTGTAAAGAGTGAGCAGGTAAGTCATCTAGATAAGGTTGTACAATATGTTTGATATCATGAAAAGCGTAAGACATATCCCTTTGAGAAGTTGCACCAACATTTTTTAATCCGAAAGATAATTTGCAATAAGCAAATGTTCCCCAAGGACATATAAATGTTGTTTTTGGCTGATCGACAAGGAGTATGTTGATTTGATTATACCCAGAAAATCCATCCATAAATGAGAAAAGTTAATTTCCGGCACAATCATTGATAATTTGGTCGATATAGGGGGTAGGATAATTGTCTTTTGGACATGCTTTATTAATATCCCTATAATCGACACATACTTGTATAGTCCCTTGTTTTTTCATAACGGGAACTATATTAGATACCCAATCTGTCAATGGAATTGGATAAATAAATCCTACTCGTAATAGCTTTTCAACTTCAGCTTTAATAGCTGCAGCATTTCGCAGATGTATTGGATGTAATATTTGTCTAATAGGCTTGGCATCCGGGTACGTCTTAATTTCATGAATGACTATCTTAGGATCGATTCCTGGCATCTCTTCGTAAGACCAGGCAAATATGTCTCAGAATTATTGAAATAGGGCTTTGTATGTGTTAATCTCTTCAATCGTACAAGAAGCACCTATATGAATGTTTTCAATAATTCCAGGTTTAACTGATATGTCGATAGAAACAATTGTAGAAATATTTTCCAAATTAGTCTCAGAATCTGAATTTGTAATCGATATGGGATTCTGTGGTTCCTTGACATAATCAATTGTAAAAATAGACAAAAAAAGTTTTCAAACTTATAAAGATCAGGTAAAAACGAAGATCTATGATGTAGATCATCCCAAGGTAATTCATCCAATGACAAAAATTCTCGAATACTTTCATCAGTTTGAAACACATGTTGAAAGGGATCGAAAAGTGATGTCAAGGTTGAGCTTGATATAAAAGAGGATTCTTCGGTGATCACATTCATTTGATCAGGAGTAGTTGAAAGTGTGTCAGAATACGACTGTACTGCCACATATGCCATTTCAAAAGGACTCAAAGGCATCTCGCACAAAGGAAATTTCCTTTGTGCTGGACTCAAAGAGTCTAGTTCTGATTCTGAAGGCACTACCCAAATGTCATAGAACGGTATAGTGATTGATGAGATCATATTGATGTTGGAAATGGTATGCGGTATGTTGGGTGGAGGCATAGAGAAAGTTCCCATCAAAGCAGAGTCTTTTACTAAACCTACACCAACATCTTCATATGGATAGTCATTTTTCCAACGTGTTGGATACTGTCTGTAGAAGCAGGGTCTGACGAATAGTATGACAACTGATCGATTCTCACAATCTTTCCTTCATGAGGAAACATGATTAACCGAAATACTGATGAAACAACAACAATCATAGCATAAGACGAACTACGACCCAAAATAATGTTGTAATCCAGAGGGGCATCGACAACTTCCACATCTAGATTAACGGTTTTACCTTCTACTTCTATAGGTAGATCCTGGAATATTTTATATGGATGCCCTCTTCCATCAAAGGCTTTAAGGATTGTCAGTGATTGGTTGAGTGTTGGAGAACTGAGAGTTTTCCAACAATTTAACGACATTATGCACGTAGATGCCCCCTCATCAATTACATTACGAAAGACTTGACTGGATTTGACTAATACTGGTATCTGAAAAGCCATCTGATGAGGGAGTCTCGGTGTAAAATTTTCTAGATAAAAGACCATGAGGTTAGAATCCTGAGGATCAATAGCTCTAATAGCTGATAATAGTAATTTCCTTTGTGCTAGACATGATTGTAGCACTTCTAAGGCCGACAATGCTGAAGGGGATATAGCCAAATCTTCAATAATGTTGTAATTCTGAGCAGCTCACGTATGTTGATTGAAAGCTGACTTTCGAAGTACACCTTTAGCAAGCGGTTTAATCACTAGATCAGGATTAGGTTTCTCGATATGAAGTTTTTCGGAAACTGAAGGAGAGACGTCTGGTGTTTGACTAGAATTTTCTGTCTCTTTACTAGTTACAGGATTTTTAGTTCCATACTCTTGAGATCATGTTGCAACCATAACCTCAGACATCATTAAAATATCTACCGATGAATTAGAAGAAGATCCTATAATTTTGCTATCTTGAGTAGGAAAAGGATCCTTCAAGATAGCGGGTGTGGGTGAAACTTTGACAAACTTAGAGACCTCGGACAGATGTGGGCACTCTTTGGTATAGTGATCCTCGTCACAGATAATATAAGGATAACAAGGTTTCCATTTTTCATCAGCTGGTTCATTCTTTTAGGTTTTCTCTTTGGGAGATGTAGTTTGTTTGTTTTTATTCTTTCCTTTCTTCTTATTACCGGTTTTAGATTTATTTGTAGATGAGTCTACAACATGGATGTCAGCATAAGTTTCAAGGGAAGAATCTCCTTTCGGTGAATCTGGTAAAGTTATGATGGGAGAATTAGTTTTGGATGACTTCTTATTACTCTTATTAGTGCTAACTAAACCAATTACACCATATGCAGCATGAGAACCTGAAGGAGTTGCATTTATTTGACCTGGACGCAGTAAGTCAGGAATTTTTTCGTATAAAGTACCAGACTGTGTATATACAAGGTCTAAGTATTGTGCTTGAGCGATGACCTTTTCTTCTGTAAAAACACCTCCCTTAGCCACATCTTCAGTGATTTTTGGAAGTAATGACTTGATAAACCATTATGCCAAGATCTGATCCAGGATAAAAAATTTCACTAAACGTTGTCTACATCTCCATTCATGTATGTGATCTGAAATGTATGTAGACGTATATTGTTTTAATGAAATCAAGAGTTTCGTGCCATTGTCGTAACAGATTGGAAACTGAAAGTGTGTTAAAAAAGTTGTTGCTAATGCGTTGAAATTGTTGAATGAGCCACGTGGTAGTTCAATATACCACTTTGCAACTAAACCTATCAATGTTCTTTGAAATAGCCTTAATCGAATGGAATCATCGATTAAAGAGTTGGATGTGCACTAGAGTTGGTAAGTCATGAAATGGTTTGAGGGGTCTTCTCCTGATTTACCTTCAAACTTAGGAATATCATTGGGCAACTTATTTAGCATTGGCGGCCAAAATGGAAGATAATAAATCAGATCATTCGTAAGGCGCGACAAGTATGGTAAATCCAAAGTTGCAGTGAATGGTAACCGACGGTTAGGGTACTGTTGAGCGAATTGATAACCTTGAGGAACTATACCAGTACCAGGAGGAGGATATACAAGATAACCTGGAATAGCCTGTGCAGTTGGGATTGTAATGCCTCTTGGATAACCAGGGTTAGCCGTGCCATACTGAGGTTGAGCTGGTATCTGATATGTGTAACCAGGCTATGGTTGATGTTGGTATACTGGATTTTGTGTCGATATTGATACTTCCCTTGATATGGTTGATAAAAAAAATGTCATGTATAAGGTTGGCTTGTTACAATTGTACTTGTACCAGGTTACCCTGTAGATGTTTGAACAATATCTTGAACTGTGGGTCAAGGTTGATGAGCAGTGACTTGAGGGATTGGTTGTGATACTCGAGGGGCTGTAGAAATAGGGGTTGCAGAAATTCCAGGGATAGGTGTGTTAGGCTGTTGAACATAAGTTGATGCAACATTTTGAGGTGGAGTTCTAGGTCATTAGGGGAATTGTGAGGTCTAAAATGCGCCTCCTAAGAAAAATGTACAACCAAAATAAAATTTATAGGAACCAATAAGAGTCAAGATAATGATTTCAAACATGGGGGATGATTAATGATTTTTGGATTAAAAAAGTAAAAATATAAAAAATAATAAAATAATTAAACTACTTTTTCAACTTGTATTTTTAACTTATCTCCCTAATGGTTTACCCAAATTTTGAGCGCGAATACTCGTTGGATGCAAAATTGAATTCCTCATTCAAAAAGTACCCATGTTTCATAGTTTTTATGGACCCTGCTACACAAAAAAATGAGAAATACATGAAAAAACGTGATTGCAATCACACTTTTCATGTATTTCTCATTTTTCGTGTAGAAAGGTCCATAAAAAGTATGAAACAAGGGTACTCATTGGATGAGGAATCAAATTATGCATCCAACGAGTGTTTTTGACCGAAATTTGAGTAAACCCATAGGGAGATAAGTGAAATTACGAGTTGAAAAAATAGTTGTTGTTGTTGCTGTTTTTTTTTTTTCCCCTCTAAAATTTGATGATGTAATCAAATATTATTATATTATTTCCACTATTGTCTTATAATTTCCTTAGGAGGTTCATTTTATACCTCAAAATTCCCCTAATGGTACTTGAACCAGGTTGCTGAATACTACTAGGTGCAGATACCTGAGGTATAACTTGAAGCGTAGGTTGGACAGGTTGCTGGATTTGAGTGTAAGCAATTCGCTGACCAGGCTTATTATAAGGTACTTGCACATTAGGTTGAAAATTCTGTTGATTTAACGATGGATTCCATTCTATATTCACCATAGGATAAGAAGTTCCCATTGAAGTTTGTGATGCGTAAGATGGACCATAACCAGGTTGATAATTTGGAACGTAATTTTGATAGTTTGCTCGATAATTTCCACTAAAAGATTGACCTCCTTGAAACAATTGTTGTTCTTGATAAAAATGTGGCCCCAAACGAGGCTATCATCCTTGGAAAGACTGTTTCCCTGGCATAGGGTATTGTCCTTGAAGAGGTTGTGGACCCTAAATAGAGTACTGCCCTTGAGGTTGATATTGTCCTCGAGGTATGTACTGCCCTTGCGGTATATATTTCCCTTGAGGTTTCCCCCCAGGCGGTAAATTACTACCTTGAGGATGCCCCCCAGGCAGTAAATTACTACTTTGAGGGTCAGGATTAGGAATATTTTCGGACATCATGTAGACTTGTTTCGTGTTCAAATTTTCGGTATGAGATTCATTTGGACCAGGTGACTGGTATCCTGAAGGAATAGATGGACCACCATACAAATAAGTTTCTGGCAGTGCAAAAAAAATGGATGACTCACTATACATGTTTAATGAACGTCTGTAATTACCTCTTAGTATGGCGTAAAAAGGAATGCAGGGTAGTGAATAGTTGAGACCCGTATTATGCAAAAAATCGGTTAACTAAGAATACCAAGGATCTTGTTTGAAAGGGATATAATAGTAAATAGATTCACTTGACCTTAGATATAAGGATTCTTGATGTGAAGGAAATAGAACTTCTTCTTCTGTATCAGTAATCTCTTCGATACTAATGAGGCCTGGAGGAAGGTTCTCAGTGATGCGAAACTTCACTCGCGGTGAAAGAGGATGACTAGGGGTTCAGGTTATGAACTCTGAAGTAGGCTTAGATGTAGCAGGTTCAGTTTCTGGTTTAGAAATTTTAGGCTTAGTAGTTGATAATTCACTAGTTGTGGAAGCAAGTTCAACTAGTTCAAATTTTTTTAGTTTTCTTTGAGAACTTTCTGTTGTTTGAGGTTGATCTACTTCGTAATCAGGATGTATTGTTACTGATGTTTCCTCTTGTTTAGTTGATCTAGTCCCTGATGGTTGGCCTTTTTTAGATTTAAGCTTTTCTAACTGACTTGGTGTGTACTCAGGGGGTTTCCCCTGCATTCTACGGGAGTGTCTCGCTAATCCAGCCACGGTTAAAAATTTAAGACACGAAATCAAACAAAATTTCAACAAAATAGACCTAAAGTCGCTAAGGAAACAATCAAATCGAGCACACGACTACAAAATCTAAGAGACAATCCACACATAAACAGTATGTTTCCACACTAAAAACACTAGTTGGTGATGAAATCCAATGTTGTAGAATTCTAATGTGGAAAACTTGGCAGTTGGAACAGTTATCCGACAAACTGCTTAATGAAACAGTCTGGTGCAAGTCTCTCCACTTATACCATCTCGAAGTGAAGAGTACCCTTCAGAAAGTCCAAGTGAGTCTAGCCGACATCTGTTCCAGGTACAGTGGGACGTTCCCTCCATTGTCACCTTGGGAAAAATCTTGAATATTATGGTCACTAAGGTCACCAACAGGAAAAAATGTATCTGGGGGAATTGTCTATGATCCGATATACACGCAAGGGCAGGGTAACAAGCTCAATCCACTTGAAGGCTCCTTGATATGGTTAAATCCAAGGTTTGCCAACAAGTGACCCTAGGCTCCTCAACAATGGTCTATCCAAGGTTTACCGTTTGTATTACGTGCACATCTTCTATCTTTCCCAATGAGATAGGTACGATAACCTCACTGGTTCCGACATGATCTTGTGCTTGACTCTTTTAAGAAGAGCTTCCCATAGCACAAATGCTACAATTGGATTTTCCTACCGCACAATGTTGTTATGAAGGTAAATCCTCTCTACGGACAGAGACGATCCCTCTAGCCCTGGGGTGGGTCTAGTAACAAAAGGACACGCTAAAGTGTTGCTTCCTAGTTAATGAATGAATAAAATACATGGTAGATTGACCTACCTTGAATCCAACATTGTTGATGTTGCAGAAAGAGTAGTGGCCTCTCGCTCCTGCCTTGGAAAATCACGATCCGTTCGCTATCACGCTCAGATACTTGCACATAGGACAAAGAACAAGAACAACATACGACAGAATAGTTTCACTCACAATTATTAGCCAGTCAAAGAGGGCTAAACATATCGCATCAAATAAACATCATAACACAATGGTGGAAGCAAGCAGTAGTCATGTATATTAATGAGTAGAAGGAAGAGTACAACCGATACTTTAACGTCGCAGTCTCCTCCAGTGGGGTTCAGACGAAGTGCGTCTCAAATGTTGGTCAGGGAATTTGGACTCAAGCTCTCTTAGAAGTCATCGACTCGAGCTCTCTCAACACAATATTTCTTACTCTATCTTCTATGGCAGCTTAGCTATAGTATAATTCTCCTAATTCAGCTATTCAGCTAGCTTCTACTAAAAGAGATAGTTTCTTATATAGAGGAAAGGGAGGAGGTTGGGATCCCTATAAAGGTGGGAGGGAGTCCTGTCCTTTAGGAGATTTCCAAGGGATTTGGAAATTACTAACTAAAGGAAGGAGTCCGTGGTTGTTTCAGTTCAACCATTCCCAATGACTCATCCCCGAGGTGGTTGGAATGGAACCTCCGCCTCTATTTTTAAAAAACATTCCATAAAGAGCTTGGCGTGGGTGTCTAACTAGCACAGAGCGCCAAGTAGCGCGGGCTCAGTGTTAAATTTCCTGGTCGGCACAAGGGTGTAATGGGCTACTCGCGCCAAGGAAAAAATATGGATTTTCACAGCTCTGCTTAGGGAAATGTCAACAAGAAGAATGTTGCTTTCATCAAAAGGGATGAAAATATGGTATTTACAAATCATGAAACTGCTTATTAGTCATAGAAACGACCCTCCAATGTGCGAGTTGGGGATTGCAGGGACAGTGACAAAAAGTTGTGTAACAGATGCCCCCTAAAGCATGAAATCCGAGAGAGAGGGAGGGGTGAAATTATTTATGAGAACACGTTCGAACCAAACACCGCTGTCGGAAGACCTGCAATTACAAATAAAACTAATATCTGTGATACATGAATCATGTAGCATGGGCGCATCCATCCATAATAGAGTATATAAAAACTGAGATCCGAGGTATGGACACAGCCATCCAACAGAAAGGATCAATAAATAGACTCAAGTATGGTCATAGCCATCCGATCAAGAGAGTCATGCAATAATTCATAATAATCCACAAAAATCCACAGCCTGGGGTTTATTGGACAAAACCCAGGGTCTTGCGCTCCATATCGACCCGAACAAGTACAATTTCGAGCATGCGAATATATGAGTTGAAGTCGAACACACAGGAAAATCATCTGATTACCAGCCAATGATGAAAGCTGTCAACAGACGCGAGAGAAACCACCAATGATGACGATGGCCCTCAAGGTACAAAAAGGTACAATCTACAGAATGTGAAAAATGATTTGACATCGAACATTCGCAGAATCACTCGAACGAAGGCCAATGATGTGAACCTTGCGTCGAATGCGAAAAACCTGCCATTGAGGCACACAGGCTCCAAGGTACCAAAAGGGAGTCTCTAGATCTAATTCCTGGATAATGAGCTGAAGTCGACAGGAAGTGACCTGGTCGAAGGAGGGCCATAATGTTTCCCACATTAGCGACACGAGATAGAGGAACATGATGAAAGTGGATAAGGACCAACAGGAGATCAGAGGAAGGTTGACAACTGCAGAGGCGAACTTCTCTTGAACATATCAACAACACGACACTGGATTTGGCAGTATTTGACATTAAAGGATCTGAGGTCATGATGACATGGCAAAGAGCAGAGGAGAGGTCAAAAGAGATTACCCAAACCCATGAAGGCAAAAATGACAAAATGAGATGTCCCCAACCTGACACAAATGCAGACAAGTGCCATGTTCAAGAGCGACATATTGCCAACATAACTAAAACTTGGTTCTATTTTCCCCCACCATTTCTGGCGAGTACCCCAATTTTTTTTTTTTTAAACAAGCTTGAAGGGGATAGCATATGCTTGCACTGTAAGTTTTTCCTTCAGATAAATCCAACCTAGTACATTTTATGAGCCGTAGGAAGGAGGAACTCGAATAACGTCATGGTGACGAAGTCCGATGTCATCAGGTTTTAACGATTCTGACAAAGGAAGAACTCAACATCTTTTCATGTTTTAGAGAGTTTGAAAAGAAGGCAGAAAAGAAAACTCCAGCAGTCCGTTTTCGTAGGTAGTCTCACAGATCCGAAAAGGTAGAAAATTGTGTCTGAGAGAACCTCTTAGTCACGATAGGCTAAGGTATTCCTTTTTCGTAAATAATCCATTCCATCCCGAAAAAGGGTTAAACATATACTGGGTAGATATCGTTTCACAGCCATTTAATGAGTTCAAAATGACAATAATCTCGGCAATCTTTTCAATTCTAGAGAGTCAAAAAAGAGTTGAAAGATGACTCCAGTAGTGACTTTTTCGTGTTTTTACTGAGTCCGAAAAAGTATAAATTATAACTCGTTACTTCATCATTGTCGCATGAAAAACCTGTTGCTGCACAAGAGACATGTGTAAAAATCATTTCTCGAAAATAATATAGTAAAATAATGAAAAAACATGCCTTAAAACATAATTAGGGTTGTGTAAAAGTTATAAAATGCCAAAAATGGTAAAAATAATTACTTTTAATTTTTTACCTCTTGTGGAGCAATAGTTACCCATTTCACTGTCCAATCTTGCAGCGACGATAACAGCCAATCCAGTAGATCAATCGCAAATTTGTCAACTCCAGGTAAGATCCGAGATCCCTCTCGTTATTTTAAGTTATTTCTTGCTTCCTGCAATTGTCAATTTCGAATTTTGGGGGAGGAAATGTAAAAATTAGGGCTTCGCGGTTGGCGCTGATTTCGAGCAAGTAGTCGCGTCAACTGCCTGATTTTTTACACTAGGGCGCGCCCATTGGTGCGACTGTTTGGGAAACAGTCACGCCAATGGAAAAAACCATTTCTAGGCAGAATGCAGATCAAATACCCCAATTGTTTACAGATTTAAGGGTAAAATTGACTAATACCACTCATATGAATGTGTTTGCAGGTAGAAAGAGGAAAAATGGTCATTGAATGGAAAGAACGGGAACATAGCGAAGAAGATGAGCTAGCCATGGAAAATGAGAGAGTCATGGAAGCTCTCAGAAACTATGGTCTGAAAAAATTCTTCCTAGCGCCATGTCTCCGAGCCTAACCAGAGTTATTACAGTATTTGGTCAGCATTTGGGACGAAAATCAAGAGAAGTCCATCCTTCGGGATCAAGAACTTGAGATTGATGTCTCTGACATGTATTTCATCACAGGATTATCGCGGAGGGGAGCAGCACCAATCCTAACCAGCACCCGGTCCTACATGGAAAATATGACCATGGTGATAGACAGGGTATGTCCAGGAGCACGTAAGGGATCAGGTAGTGGGAAATTTGATATACAGACTATCCCAGATTTTCTCACTACGTTTGGTGCTGTATACCATCACACGGGCTGCGGGATCACAAGCACCACACGAAGAAACAAAGACATAGTTGCTTCTTGCTATAGACTGCATGGCACCGACCATCTACAACTAGGCAGAGGCTGTGACCTTAAACATGAAGCGCCAACTAACCAAATGCAAGAAGCCCAAATTGAAACAATTTGGTTATGGATTTATTCTGGTATCATTCTTCTTGGAACGACTACCCATTTTTCAGTGACAGGAGGTTATAGTCCCGAAACCACCAGCGCGAGAACCACAAATGGCTCGATGGGAAACTTTGATGCCAAGGGCAGGGGGCGGTCAAGAAATGTCCTGGAGACCGGAATTCTTCGATTGGCTCCGATGACAATCGATTGTCATGGAGGATTGGCCCTACTCTGGTACATATTTCACTGATGATCCATGTAATTGCAGACGTTGGCCCAGAGAGACCTGCCGGCATGTCACCGATAGCGACGTGAATCCCTCCCGATTTCGACCCTCAAGGCGAGGGCGACGAGGAAGATGAGATAGTGCGCAACCTGGAGGGGATCACACGAGGAGTCTCGAATTATGCACGTTTTGATGATATTCCTCGTTCCTACCAGAGACATATCGTAGGGGTGCACAACTGAATTCACCGCTTGTTGAGGCGGCTAGTACGAGCCGTGACATGTTATCACGAGCACCATGCTGATTAGACACCTAGGTTTTATTTTATTTGCATATTTTGAGAGACATGATGTCTCGGGATGTAACATAAACATACATATTTTTTGAAATTATGATGCACATGGTTGCAAACATGCGATATATATATATATATATATATATATACATCTATTTCCCTACATGGATCTTTTACATATGATGATGCTTTTACAAATTATGAAAATGTCTATCTAATACAATGTTAGCCACTGTATCAGTTAATGTGTTCATTCGTTTAGGAATATGTTGATAGGTAATAAAATCAAAATGTCTTTCCAACAAACGAATACGTAAATAGAATCTTAGAATGTGCGGATTTCTAACTGAATAATGATTATTGAGTTGTAGAACGACAAGCTGTGAATCTATATTTACAAGCAATGCGCGTATGCCGAGATTGATCGACTCGGTTAATAGCTCAATGATAGCGCTATATTCAACGACATTGTTTGTAGTTCATCCTAGACAAATACCTTGCAGATCTATCAACTCACCATCAGGATCATAAATTACCCAGGCTACCGAAGACAAATTCCTGGTACTGCGGGAAGCACCATCCGCAAAACCGACATAAGGGGTAATAAATATCTGCACAATTAGCAAGACCCAATAAGCAGGAAAACGATCACAAAGCACACCAAACCAGAAAACATGTACAAAAATGAAAACAACACCTATGTACATCTATTACGCATGAATGACTCACGCATAATATTTTTTGAGATACAACCCATTTATGGGTTGTTCAAGAGGATGACCTTCGTAGTTAATTAGCTCATAGGCCCCATTCTGCAACACATGTTTAACTATGTAGGGTCCATGCCACATAGGTTGAAATTTTCCTACCCCATGCTTATCACGAGCTTGGTCATACAGGAGGATGAGATCTCCTTCAATGAAAGAACGAGGGGAAATTGACTGATCAAAATGAGCTTTGACCCGTTTTTTCTGTGCTTCAATAACTAGAGTAGCAAAGTAGCGGGTTTCATCCAGCCTTTCTAAATAAAGGAGACGCTCTTCTTCTGGCGAAGTATTTAGCAGTAATTCAACAACCAACTTGAGCGAAGGTATTTCACATTCAATCGGAAGAGTAGCTTCTAGGCCATAAACCAACTAGAAAGGAGTGAACCCGGTTGCATTCTTAACTGAGGTTCGGTATGCCCAAAGAGCCGGAAATAACATGAGATGCCAATTTGATTTGTGGATCCCAATCGTATGTTGAAGCATCGTGACAAGAACTTTGTTCACAGCTTCAACCTGGCCATTGGCTTGAGGGTAGTATGACGTTGAGCTGTCATGACGCAGATCCAACTTAGAAGTCAACTCCGCCACCGTATAATGCCGAAAATGGGAACCATGATTGGTAACAATGGCTTGAGGGACACCAAACCTAGCAATAATGTGATTGAACATGAATTGAGTAGCTATCTTACCATCATCGGCAAATGTAGGCATTGCTTCGGCCCATTTGGTGAAGTAGTCCATGGCTACGATAATATAAGCATGCCCCGCAGCTGAGTGAGGGTTATGTCAGGGTCCTATAATAATAGGGTTCATAAAATTTTGAATTGACTTTGATAAGTCTTGTAAATATGTACATACCTTGCTTTTTGCAAGTTGTTTTCCCATATTTTGAAAAGATGAAAAATAATAAAAAATCAAAAAGAGGGTAAAAGTCCTAAAAGAAAGATCAAAGGACTTAGAAAAATATATACCCCAAAATAAAAGAAATAAAACCTGAAAGTAAGAAAGTCCAAATGCCACTACTTTTAATTTTTACTGCAAAAATAATGATTATGTGCAAAGTGTCAATAAATGCCATAATCCATGATCAGTTAAATAGTTTAATCTTAACTGTTCATGTTTCAATTTCATGTTTTTAATAGTGAATAAAGATTTTTCAAACAGTTTAAACTTGACAAATAAGTAGATAGGTAGAGAATAATGAGGAGCTCAACAGTTTAATCTGAGCCCTCGGATGAAATAAGATAGATTTATATTAGTTTTATGCTTTGAAAGAAAATGTTTTAAGGTTGCAAGCCTAAATGCACCTGGAAAATGAAGAAAAATTGTTAGAAATACAAGTTTGGGTAGGTAGAAAGCAGTGGAGAAATCATGTAAATAATACATCATTGGGAAAAATCACTAATTTCTCCTCCCCCATGGGTGTTCAGTATTCTAAGCTATCAGTCAAACAGGCTCAAAGCATTTCTCTGACTTTTGTTGGGACCAGACCCAAGGCTCTATGACTGGTTAGTTAAAAATATTGAGTTCTTACATTAAATCCTCATATATCATCACTTACTTTTCATTCATGTACTAAAACCACTTTTTCCTAAGTAAAAACACACTCTTACTTAGTAAAATTGTAACCCTAGAATAATTAACTTCATCCCTTCATAAACATTCATAAAAACCCACAAAATCACATTTATCCTAAGTATTATCAAAAGAAATATAAAGATGAGCAAATGCTTGATTATTTTATACTAGAGATAATGTGTATTTTGTTTTGCACTCCCCTCTCATATTAACTCTTAAATCCCTAAGAGATACCCTTTCCTATGTTATTAATTCCCTTATATTTAATAAACCCCAAAAACCCACTATTATAAGCTTTTCACCAAAGTGTATTATCCCATGTGCATAAGTAAAAAACCCAAAATAAAAATCCCTTTGGTCTAAAAGATCATCCATATGCAAATATCTCGCCCTATAGTTGTTTAGCTATTCAAAAAGGTTAAAAAACTATATAGTATAATGTATCATTATGCACAGTTGAGAAACATTTTTAAGTAAAATGTCGCAGCATAAACCCCGCCCACATATGTTTTATTAAAAACATTTAAACAAATGTTTTAATAAAAAAATTAAGCCCGCCACCATGTATATAAATTAAAACATAATTAATCCCCTGACGCTAATGAGACTATGGTTTAAATGTGGTCTAAACTATTTATTTCATAAATATTAACCCTTCCGCCTATGCAATAACCCGGTCCCACCTTTCCACTCCATGCACCTCCCGAAATGATCCCAGCCATTTGCTTCCAACCTTTTGATCCAACGGTTGACAAGCGATATCGCGTGAACAAAGTGCACAATTGATCCAACACAATATCCACGCGAAATAAGCTGTTTTGCACTGACCCCTCCCCTCCACGTGGCTCTATATGGTTGGATCGCGTGGGTTTGATTAAAAACTGCTTACCACTCAAAATCAACGTGATTACCACCGGTTTTCATCTATTCAATAATTTGAAAACCACCTTCCCACCATGACGCGACATGTAATTAATGCCAAAGGGTTAATGCGAATACTGTTTAATAAAACCTTTGTATATGCATTTTTCACCTATTTTTCGCATTTGAAATAGTATTTTCCCTCCCGACTGTGTAATGTTGCAAAGAGCCCCCTCATAGCCATTTCCTGCTATTTTTACACCCAGAACCTCTGAAATTGCCAAAGAAATCTGAAAGAATTGTTGAGGAGCCGCACTTGCTCCATATCAACCGCTGAAGATTCAATTCGACCAGAAGAGTGCAGAAAGCCCTGTTAAAACCTATACCTGCGTCAAAACAGGTATTTTTCCAAAAAATAAACTTGTAATTCAATTAAAAAACCTTTTAAAGGAAAAAGAATCAGTGCAAAATCAAGAAATTGATTAAATTAAATTTCCCAAAAAACCCAGAAACAGGCCAAACCTTGGCAAAATTTTCTCAGAAACCCTAGTTGTCTACTGCGCACCATTTTCAAGCAAATTTATTAGTTTTTCACAGTACTTTTTGATCAATTTCAAGCTTTAAAAGGCCAACAATCCTCTGCAGGTGCCCTATATTTTCTGAAAATCCCTTTTTAATAGAGTTTTAGCCTATTTTTTCAGTCAAAAGACTCAGAAAACCCCTATTTTCTGTTTTAGACTAGTTTTTAGCCTCAGAACTTCATTTGATGAACCTAATTGAGCAAAAAACCCAAAAAGAGACTCTATATTGCCAAATTTGCTAAATTAAGCCTCTGCTATAGTAAAATTGCCTCTGTAAACTGTTTAAACTTGCAGAAGAAGACCAAAATGCCTAAGAAGCAGAGTACAAGAAATCCTGATGTTTCCAAAGTGTCAAAATCAAATCCAGTACTGTGACCACTTAAAGCCATTATCACCTCCCTGCATCTAGTGTTTCATTAACAAATTGTTTAATTTTTGCAGGTCATTAGCAAAAGGAGAATTTGGATAAAACAATCTAAATGCTAGTTAAAGATATGTTTTACTCCAAGGACTTACAAGGAAATGAATTCAAAGGATTTTCGTTAAAAGATTCCAAGCATCTAAAGAACAATCATCCTTTGAAAGATAAAAGAGCATTTTGATAATAATCAGGGTAAAAGGAAGAACTTACAGTAAAGGTTAAAGTTCAAAGTAAAGTAGGAATTCACAGTGACAGTGAAAATAAAACAGTCAAAGAGCATCAAAGTTAAAGTGTATAAGATGAAAGTCAGAGTAAAAATCAAATCAGACAAAGTTACAGAGCAGTCAAAGTAAAACAGTAAAAGTAAATACAGAGGTAGTAAATGGTAGATAAAGATGAAAATAATTTCAACAACAATGAATTTTATCCAAAGTGAAAGTAAAAACAATTAAAATAACAGTAAGGTTAAAAGATGAAAACAGAGCAAGAAGGGACATTTTTGCAGAAATTTCATGTTTAGGTCATAGTTTTGTAGAAACTACTATGGACAGTCCAAGATTAAGTTTGAAACACTGAATGAGGTTTATGTTCCCAAGATGCCCAACGACAAAAACCTCTCTCACTTTTCTAACAGCCATTATGGATTTGGAAATATTAAACAATATTTGAAAGCTCTTTTAACAAAAAATTTCTGTTAAGTCATAAGTTTTCAGAGGAGATTATGGCCAATCAGAAATACATCTTACAAAACTGAAGGGGGTTTTTGTTCCTAAGAGAAACATATACAAAAACCTATCTCAATTTTTGCATAGGTATTACAGAATAAGAGATACATGCGCATATTTACAACCTATTTTTCAGACTGTGGAAAACTCTGTTTTACACATCGTTTTGCAGAGCCTATTGTGAACAGTTGGAGAAACATTTTAGGGAACTGAGAGAGGTTTATCTCAAAAACATATTTATCTACAATAACCTCTTTCATGTTTTAGATATCTATTTAGGATTGAGAAATAAAAAGGTATCATTGGACTCCAAGTTTGTAGAATTGCTGGAGCAGAATGCACAAAGAAAGGAGACAGTTAGTGACTTATCAGCTAAGAGTTGAGATCAAATTCGAATTCTCCTCTTTGTCATCACCTATCCATAAAAATATTTCCAAATAGATTCATTAGTTTTAAGTGTCATTTTATTAAGTTCTATTTATGTAAAGCAGTTGGAGATATTTGTAAACCAATCTTGATATTTTTTCAAGATATTTTAGTTTAGAATTTGTATAAATACTTCACTCTTTGAAGTATTTTGGTGGAATAAAATTGTTGGAGACTACCATAGATATTTCCATTGACTTGAAGGATTTGGATTTTGATTTTGAGCAGTAGACTGGATCACCTTTTTGGCATCATACTTCAGGATCCCTGTGATAAGCTATCTGGAGTGAAGTACTCTCTTTAAACGTGTCATTGTTATCTTCTTTTGTTTCATGCATACATCTGTGTTTTAATTCTAAATCTGAATGTATAACTAGGAGTATTACTACAGGACATGTTAATAGCACCCTGTTTTTAACTAGTTATCATTTCTTTGTTTTCTTCTGATTTCCGGTTCAGGGAATTCTTAATTGCTCCCTCTCTCGTTTGAACTCTATCTACTACTTCCCCTTTCCGGATCAAAGGATCTTTAAGAGCCCTTTATCCCGATCATACCAACTCAAAAACCATTTTTCCCAAGATCTCCAAGGGTTATCTACGTTACCCTGCAGACATTTGACCTTTTAGGCTTTGATCCCAGTTCTGTTAGCTTGACTTAGACTCCATAGCCTAATGGACAAGTAGATTTCCCTCTATCTACCCTCCAAGTGAAATTTTCCCACCAAATCCAACAAAACAAAACCAAAATTGCACTTTCATAACTAGCCTAATATTCACAAATTAAAACAAATTTAAACTTTAAGAGAGAGCCCTCTCTGAACCCTAGGAAGGCTAGATCCTAGAGTTTGAAGTTGGTTTGTGGTTACCTCGGTGAGTTCTCTCTTGAACCTGGAGAAATTACTGAGTGATAACAGGTTACACGTCATAAAATCGATGCCCCACTTCGCAAAGGGACCAACGGTAATGACAAGATGAAGAGGAACGGGTGGTGCATGCAACTTGCGTTGATAAATTTGGCAATCATGGCATTTACGAACTGCGACAATACAATCTTTCAAAATAGAAGGCCAAAAATAACGAGCACGAAGAATCTCCTGTGCAGTAGCATAACCAGACATGTGACTGCCACAGGCACCACTGTGACAAGCATTTAGAGTTTTCTCGGCTTCCCCAAGAGTCAAACATCACCGGAGTATGGAATCGACTCCAATACGATAGAGAGTATCTCCAACTATACGATAAGGTTGCGACTGATGACGGATGCGTCGGTGGGCATCCTTCGTCAACTGAAATCTAAAATATGAAGTTTGGAGATAGATGATGATATCACCGTACCATGGATCGAGGGTGCTAATCAAGAAAAGCGAATCATCTGGAATGACGTCCTCATAACAAGGAGCAGAGTCGGAAGGGAGAGAACAAAGTAAATAAAAAAAGACCAATGATTTCTTAGATTTGGCAGCAGTAAATTCCCAATCAAACTCTTGGAGGATGAAAATCCACTTTGAGTATTTTCCCCCCAGCAATTGTCGAGACAATATGTAGGTCATGGGGTTGCATTCAGAAATCACCATCACTGTACGCAAAAGAATATAATGATGAAAACGTTGAACAACTTGAATAACGACCAACGCTAACTTCTCGACGTGGGCATAACGTGTTTCGGGGTCGAAAAGGGTACGAGACAAGTAATAAATAACATGCTCATGACCGTCATCATCGTCTTGTACCAAAACCATGGTAATCATGTTGAAAGCGACAACCAAATAAAGGGAAAAATCATGATGATAATCTGGAGGGCGGAGGAGAGGAGAATTGACCAACAATGTTTTCAGTGCATCGAAAGATTTCTGAGCGATTTCATCCCAGTAAAAAGGAATGCCCTGCTTTAACAATCATGTGAATCCTTTAGCTACTTCGGCATAGTTAGGTATAAAACGACGAAGAAAATTAGCTTCCCTTGTAAACTCTGCAACTGATGCAATGAGGAAGGAGAGGGGAGGTTGATAATAGCCTCAACCTTGAGAGGATCCAGGCGAATCCCGTCTTTGGAAACGATAAACCCCAAGAGTATATCAGAATCGACGCAGAAGACACACTTGTGCGGATTAAGCCGAATGTTATAGTGCCTACAGTGAAGAAAAATCCGACGAAGATGGTCAGGATGATCCCTATGCTTAGCGGAATGAGCCGGAAGGTCATCCAGATAAGGTTGAACGATGTGACGAATATCATGAAAGACATAAGACATCGCACACTGAAATGTGGTCCCGACATTCTTCAAACCAAAGGGAAGCTTCTTAAATGCAAAGGTACCCCAAGGATAGATGAAGGCAGTCTTGTGTTGATTAGTCGGGAGAATGTTGATTTGATTATAACCTGAAAAAATGTCCATTAGGGAAAAGATATAACTCTCGGCATAGTCGTCAATGATTTGATCGATGAAAGGAGTAGGATAATTATCCTTAGGAAAAAGCTCGATTGATATCACGATAGTCAACACAAACATGAATAGTGCCCTGTTTCTTGTCTACAGGAACAATATTAGAAATCCATTTTGTCAAGGGAATTGGATAAATGAAACCATCTTTGAGAAGTTTTTCCACTTCGGCCTTAATGGCAACAACTTTCCTAGGATGCATCGGACGAAGACGCTGATGAACAGGTTTCGAACTGGGGTAAGTAGGAATCTCATGTACCACGATGCTAGGATCAATGCAGGGCATTTCTTTGTAGGACCATGCAAAGACATCACAGAATTCACGAAAAATTCTAGTATAAACTTGTACTTCATCCGAAGAACAAGTAACCCCAATATGGATGTTCTCGACGATTCCTAGTTTAATGGAAATGTCGATAGGCATTGTCTGAGTGATTTCACTCAAGTTACCTTCCGAAAAAACTGCATGGACATGAACAAGTGTTTGAAGCGGAGGAGAAGGAACCTGAGAGGCAAAATGCTCAAGACAGGTAGACATGGCTCCGAGACTTGGTAGAAACAAGGAACGATGATGACCATCATCCCACGGCAGATCGTCGAGAGACGGTTTCCACGATAGCCTCATCAGAAGGAAACACTTCTTTCAAAGGATCTGGTGAATCAAAATCACCAAGCCAAGGGGATTGAGAATAGATGTCAAGATTCATGCTCGAAGGATCATAATGAAAGGATGGAGTGTCTGATGCAGCAATGATTTCAAAATAATCAATCTCAATCGGACTTCACAGCATCGAACCCCCAAACGAATCGATCTGTTCAGGAGAAGGGATAACCCAGGGGTTATCGGTTCGAGAAACCATGTTGACCTGAACAATATTCTGTGGTGGAAGAGGGAAAACAACCATGAGGGCGGGATCCTTGAAAAGGCCTGGTCCTACGCTTTCGTAGGGAGTAGGAACCTTGTCGACATACAGAACATTGTTTTCGGAACTTCGTGCGGGAACTTCAAAACACGAAAGAGAGTGGATGGAACGCACAGCATGGTGTGAGTCCAAATGCGACCGAGGAGAAGATTATAATTGAGTTTTGCATCAACGACTTCGACCTCGACATTGACTGCCTTCCCTTCTAACATGATTGGTAAACTAGCGAGAACACCAAGAGGTTTATATTCTCTTCCATCAAATGCTTCAAGGGCATTGGGTGATGAGGTAAGAGTTGGAGAACTAATGGCTTTCTAACAAGTAGATGACATAACACAGGTAGATGCACCCTTATTCACGACGACCTGGTGAATATTCAAACCATTTATACCAACTTCAATGGTGAACGCAAGTTGGTGCGAGAGTCACGGGATGAAATTCTCTAAATCGAAAGCAAGCAAGTTAGTATCGGTAGGATCAATCCCACCTATCTCGGATAGCAAAACCTTCCGTTGCGAAGGACAACTCTGAAGTACTTCTAACACAGACATTGCATATAGCGCCTGAGCCAAATCCTCAACAATATTGTAATGCTGAGCGGCACAGGCGTTGGGATTGTACGAAGACTTGCAGAGCACACCTTTGGAAGGTGGTCGCACAACGGATTCGATGCTAGGCCGTTCAATCTCAAGAGGGCCAGAAATAGGAGGAGGAGGAGGACAATCAGTGATCTCTTTCCCCACTGCCTGACACGAACCAAAATAATCTTTCGATTGAGTAGCAATAGAAACAGGTGCAGAACCGTTCATCATGAACACTTGCGAACCAGATGGAGCAGAGGACTGAGGGTGCTCTACCATCTGAGTCTGCTGAGGGAATGGTTCTTTGAGAATGGCCGGAGCTCCTTGGGTGCCTTTGAGAAATAAACTCACTTCATATCGTTGAGGACAGTCCTTGGTGAAGTGCTCATCATCACAAATCAAACAATGATACTTCGGTTTGCGTTGAGAACTATTAGCAGAACAAGGTTTCGGAGAATCCTATTTCGGGGCATCGGCTTTGGCCTTACCTTTACCCTTCTTCTTACCTTTGGAAGTGTTATCTGTAGGATTGGCCTGAACAACATTCACTTCTGCGGGTGTGCCAAAATTCGAAATTGATTGAGAAGCTACAGTATTGGAAGAAGTAGACTGCTGCTTCCTAGAGTTAGATGAAGGATACTTTTGAGAAGTCTGCGATACAGAACCAATAATACCATCAATGGATGGAGTCGCTGGTGGTTTAGAAGTTCTAGGTCGAGGAGCATCAGGAAAGATATCATATAATGCGCCAGACTGAGAGTACACGAGGTCAAGGTATTGGGCATAAGCAATGGCTTGTTCCTCGGTTACACATGCCCCCATAGTAATGTCTTTGGCAATCTGATTGACAAAGGAGGTAGTGAACCAATGAGTCAGAAGCTGATCATGTATCTCAAATTTGATCATGCGGTGACGATGCTGCTACTCATGAATATGATCTGAGATATGAGTAGCTCGGTCCTATTTCAATGAAGTGAGGAGATGCGTCCTGGTCTCATAGTGGATCGGTAACTGAAAATGTGTAAGGAACGCCATGGCCAAAGAATTGAAAACTTAGAAAACTCCACGAGACAGCTCAATGTACCACTTTTCAGCGGCACCAGTAAGAGTTCGTTGGAAAAGACAAAGACAAAAAGAATCGTCAACCCAAGAGTTAGAAGAACACCGCAAGTGGTAAGTCATCACATGCGTTTAGGGGTCTTCACCAGGTTTACCCTCAAATTTAGGACGATCACCAGGAATCTTGGTCGGAACCGGAGGCCAATATGGATTATGAATAATAGGATCATTTTTCAACTTTGACACATCGGGTAATTCCAACGTAGCAAGAAACGGTAACTGAGTATTGAAAGTCATCGAAGGTCTTTGATAAGGACATGTATGTACATTCCACCCAGTCCGAGCGGGATTCTGTCCCCATATATTTTGTCCCGAAGGATTCAGATCATAGGGATTAAAAACAAGATAATTCGGATGATACTGGGATTGACGACTAGGATATTGAGTCGAAGCAAACCACTGAGGTCCTTGCTAAGTAGCATAAGGATTATGCTATGGAATATAAGAATGACCTTGAGGTTGCTGATACATAGGTTTATTCTGAGGGTAAGGAATTTGAGGTGCACCATATACTGGTTGATTTTGAGGGTACATAATTTGGGCTGCGCTATATACCGGTTGATAGGAAACTTGAGGGTAATAGGCGCCCTGCAGCTGCACAGGTTGACCTTGTAGAGCAGGTTGAGCAGGCTGCTCAGCAGGGTAAATAGGTAAAACCAGCTGCGAAAACGAAGGAATCTGTTGGTGGGTAGGTTGCAACAGTTGCTGAGTTGGTTGAACCGGCTGTTGAAATGGTTGTTGAGGGCCACCAGGTTGACCTTGTTGGAAAGGTTGGCGTGATGGTTGTGACGGACCAGGTTTTCCTTGATGACCAGGTTGACCCAGAGAAGGACTAAAGGGTTGTCTTGGTTGCACAATATTTAGGCCATATTGAACGTGCAGCTGTGATTGAGGTGCAACAGGTTGTCCTTGTGACAGATAAATTCCCCCCCCCCCCGACCAAAAGATGATCCGGGTTGATTCATAGGTTGACCTGAGGGACCAGAGGGTTGTCCATGTTGGACCAAAGGCTGTCCTTGTAAAGGTTGGCCTCTTGGACCGTATGGTTGTCCCTGTGGACCGTAAGCAGGGCCCTGCTGAGCTAAAGGTTGTCCCTGGGAGGGTTGTCCTCGTAAGCTAGAGGGTTGCACAGGTAAAGTAGGTCTAAAATGAGAAACTGCTTGATGAGGATCAATATGAGGCATATAAACCAGAATACCACGCTCATCATAATAAAGTGGATATGAATAAACAAGATTACCAACCGCATGATAGTGATGGAACAGAGGGTTAGCAGGAGCCTGAGACTGCTGAGAACCCTGAGAATTCTGCTGCTGAACAACCAACAAATATTCTTCAAAATTAAGACTACCAGGAATCACAGGAGTAGTGGAAACTACACTAGAAGTAGACGAGGCTTCCGTTGAAGGAGCATAACGTCGGTGAATATCCAACGTCTGCTCGTCAAATTCATAAATAGAAACCAAAGGTGTAGACGAAGCCACACAGACGGTAGGTCGAACTGGGACAAATGTAACAACAACCGACGGATCTGATGCCGAAGGTGACGGTCCTAACTAAGGAAGGATCGAAATCCAAGGGGGAGTTACTGTGTTGGATTGTGCTATGGATGCAAAACCAAACATAATCTGACTCAAAGACCTATAACCAGCCGGAAGTGACATTGAAGGCGGAGAAGATTGGATAAAGGCACGAGAGAGATCTTCAGGAAAGAGTTGATATTATCCTGTGGAAACAGGCATTCCTTCACTGCCAACAGGACTAGAGGAATCCATATCTGGGTCTAATGTAAGATCTTCGAAAAGACTACGGGGACTAGGAGGTACCACAGTAGCAACAAAAGGGGATCCAAACGTAAGAGGAGGAAATTCCCCTTCTTCCAAAAAACTGGAGCAATCACTTGAAGGAGGCAAATTGAATTCAACCGGTTCGTCAAGCGGAGATCGAGTAGAAAGGGGTTGGATAGATGGAAGAATAGTCTGTGAGAACTCAAAGGATCTAGTGGATTGAGGGGTTTCAAAAGAAGTGTTTGGAAAAGAAGCACCATTAGGAGGCAGTGAGGACGACGAAACTGGATGTTCTGCCACTTTGACTGTAAACTAGAACAGGAAGGAAAAGAGATAACCAATCGAAGGTACCAAAATCAAGAACCAAGGAAATCAATCAGACCAAGTAAAAAACTTTTAATGGGCGTGTACTCGTAGGTGATTAATTTTATAACATTGAAACCAAAATTCAGTGTTTCATGTTTTAAGAGTCGAGAAACAGGAAATAGATGACTGTAGTCACTTTCGATTGGAACGAGCGTGAAAGGACAAGTGCTCGATGATCTCTTCTCTTATTTAAAGAGTCACGAAAAGATAGAAATGACTTCTCAGGAATTCTAAGCAAGAGGGTGTGCCGGGTTTAAGATTATACATATACACCTTGGTTATCAAATGAAGAAGCCAGGACTAACGTACGTACGGAGTAGTCTCCCCGAATGTTATGTTCGATTATTATTAGAGTTACAAGAGCGCGGGACAAGCTTCACATGGATAAAGGATTGCAACCTAGAGGTGATGAAATTGTGAGAACAAAAGTATTTCTTATACGATTGATGGGGGGCTTTCCTTGGTTATTTCACCTTTTACTAGAAAGGATGAAACCGAAATTTACATTGTGGCTACTAGCCTAAAGAAATATAATGTAAACTCTTGAAATAGTCCGATCAATGAAAGTATTTTTTTATGTGCAAAGTATTCATTAATCAAATTTTTATGTGTGAATAAAGCGAGTTCAAGTATTCTATGCAAAGGAAGTAATGTGGTTTGAAGTGAAACTAATGATTTTTGTTCAACGTATGTATACCGATTGGGAAAAGTGTACTTATGAAAAGTTATTGTTTAATGAAAGAAAAATCTGAAATATAACGACATAAAATGCACGACATAACGGTAAACATTTGTTTAAGCGGTTCACCCCTCTCTTGGGCTACCTCTGTTTGAGGTCGAAAAGCCTCTAGTAGGCTTTTCCCTCTTTGCATTAATGCTGAAATTAAAAGAATTGCAACGCTGTGTATAAAGCCTCCAAAAGGAAAAAATTAGGCTGCAAATTCCAAAAAGCAGTGAAATCGGTATAAATCGACTATTCATTTCACCTCCAATGGATGAGTATAGTCCAACGAGGATTGATCTTTCATCGTTATCTGGTGGCTCCACAACCAAAATTGCCGATAAAATCCTTGATAGAGCACCACGATGGCCTCTACTGCAGCCTTTGTCCCAACGGCTCCGAGAATGCTTCAATACAAAATATAAAATAAAAATAGTCCCAAATGGACTTCCCTAGCCAAAGTTATGGCTACGCTGTTTCACATGGATATACTTGAAAAACTCCACTAAATGTGGAGAAATAGAGTTAACTCCGGTAAAAAATGGCCTCAAATGCCATATTTGGCGAGCGCACTCCGATTAATCGGGGCGGTTATGGTTAGGTTTTCAACTCTTCCGGGTGGACGGGGTCACATGGACCACCGTCCGACATGTAGAAAATGACGTTAAAAATTTAATAAATCGTAACCTCGTTCACATGTTTAAACGAAGTTTGTAATAAATGTAACCACATCCACTTTGGGTTTGCGACGGTCGTGGTAGAGTTTCTTTGTGGGTTCAGGAGGCTCGCGGGTTCCATGAGGGAGGGTTGGCCCTATGGGGGTTGGCTTTTGGGCCCGCCCAAATGAATTTCAACGTTTCATCTAATTTCGTTACGCATATATAAACAAGAACCACCATAACCCATATGGTTGAAAGTGCCGGCGTACATTTCACCCGAAATGGGCCTCAGGGTCGAACCACGTCGCAACCAAACCAGATTTTTGAATGCCCATTTCAATTTCCACCTTGTCACGTGGCGGCCTCCCGGGGCTGGCCACGGCAAGGCGCCCGCTTTCATTGGTTTTCTGGAAATATTACGCATAATATTCTATGGAATATTCCACGAGAATATTCCCAAAATATGCAGCAGGAATATTCTTTTTAATAAAAATATTTTTTATAAAGTCAAATTTGGCCATCCTTTTACTTGAAATTTGACAAACTTCGAGGCTGAATATCTTTCTCATACGGCGTGGGTTTTAGGTGTCGTTTCGTGTCTGCGGGATCATTTTTTCAGCGAGCTCTTTCCGGTCGTTGCGGTTTGGACCAATTACGAGCAACTTCATTTTTTGAGCATTTTTCTACAAGAGACTTGATCTCACGATCAGAGAGAGGTCTCCCTTTATATTACTCAACGCGGTGCGAGCACAAGTCCACACTAGCCGTGTTATGCCGAAGCCAAAAGGTGAACCACGAAGCTACTAGGTTTTAAGGCAGCTTGAACACATCTCCAGCTTAGACCACTAGAAATGTTGCGTTAGGTTTCAATGTTGCCTTAGGTTCGTTGAGTAAATTTTAACGTTGACCTTGAATTATGTTCCAATTTCAAGGCCACTATCGAATTTGGACTCCAACTTCCTAAATGCAAACTATATGCAAATGAACATCATTTTCAATTCGATGAATGCTAGTTATGAGAAGGATAGAAATCTTTCAAATAATAACAAACACGAAAAATATGAAGAAAACTTCTAATGCCTCTAATGCAATCAATCGAAAATGAAACTCTTCCTAGATTGGAAAATGCTAGTTATGTAAAGCAACGCTTCAATTTCGATGCAACGAAAGAATGCAAAAGATATATATTTTTATCTTTTCAATGAAATGAAGCACACAATGCACTAATTCAATGGAAAACAAAAGAAACACTAGTTTGAGTTTTTCAAATGTAGGATTTAAAATTGAATGACTCAATCAGACGGAACAAACACAAAAACATTCAAGCTAATGTAGCAAACTTTCAATCAAAGAGAGAGTTTTCAAAAATGACCCAAAACGAGCAATGTAATCGATGCTCGAAGAAATAAGGGGAAAGACCAATCAAAAATGAAATGATCATTCAACCAAGAAAATACTCAAAGGATTAAGAAAAAACTCGGTCCAATGACCCAAAACAAGGTCAGAAAATAATCAAAGAGACTCGCTTTTCAAGACGAAGGCTCGGTGTACAAGAACACTTAGAAACCTTAAGGCTTTAAACTACACTAACATGAAAATGGACAAACGAGCGAGAAAAACAAGTCTACAATAGTCAACATGATCCCTAAAGGCAATCACACCCAAAAAAGTAACACAGAAACAACTGAATTGACCAAAAGACTCATTAAGGATCAAACCAAAACCTACGGGTTGACAGCAATTTGTAAAGAAATTTGTAATCACACGCACATATAGAGGTTGGTGCGACTACAAAAAGCAGCAACGCTAGTGGGCAATGGCTCGTTCATAGAAAAATGCCGCCAGAACCGAGTGCATGAAAAGAGGAAAAACAAAAACCTAATGAGCAAGAGGTCGGTCTTGACAGCCGCGGGAGCTAAATGAGAGGATGGAAAATACAAGAAAAACAGGAAAAAAGACAGAAAAAGATAAATTAATAAGAAACTAACCCAACGGATGAAACGACAAACTCGCATTGATCCCAGTGGGTCACAATTTGTTATGAAGGTAAATCTCTGTGGACAGGGAAGACGATCCCTCTAGCCCTAGGGTGGGTCTAGAAACAAAAAGAACATGCTAAAGTGTTGTTTCGCGAGTTAATGAATTAACAAAAGACACGGTAGATTGACTTACCTGGGAAATCAATGTTGTCGTTGTTATGCAGAAGCTAGATAGTAGCCTCTCGCTCCTACTTTGGAAAATCACAATATGTTCGTTTGTTACGTTTAGATACTGCACATAGAACAAGAAACAAGAACAACATATGACATAATGGTTTCACTTATAAATTATTAGCAGATCAAAGAGGGCTAAACATATCGCATTAAAACAAAACATCATAACACATTAGTGGAACCAAACAGATAGTCATGTACTATCAAAATGAATAGAAGGAAAGATACAACCAATGCTTTGACGTCGCGAGTCTCCTCCGGCGAGGGTTCGAGGCAGGTGCGTCTCAAATGCATGTGAAGTCGGGCAGATGAAGACATGGATCAAACTCTCTTAGAGTGTGACTCAAGCTTCTTCAACATAATTCTCATTCTATCTTCTCTAGTAATTCAGCTATAGTATGTCCGATTCTCAAGTTCGGCTAGCTTGTACTCGGAGAGATAGTTTTCTTTTATAGAGGAAAATGAGGAGGTTGGAACTCTACAATGGTGGGAGGGAGGCCTATCCTTTAGAGTTCCATAAGAACGGAAACCATAAACCTAAAGGAGGGAGTCCATGGTTTATCGATTCAACCACTCCCAATGACTCATCCTCGAGGTGGTTGAAGTGAATCTTCACCTCTATTTTTTTATTCAATAAACACTGGCATGGTTGCTTAGCGGCACAACGCACCAGCTGGTGTGCCCGGTGTTAATTTTTCTAGCTTGGTGTGGGGATGTAACCTATGGCTATTTCGCCCCAAGGAAAAAACAAGGGTTTTTATTTCTATCTGCTCAAAGGAATTGTCACCGAAGGAGTAATGTTCTCAAGTAAAGGATATCAGATGATGGTCTTTGCAAGACATGACATTTCTTGTGATCAAGAAAACAACCCTCCAATGTGTGAGTTGATTGGTGGTGACGATGACAAAATGTTGTAACATTGAGCGTTCGCCTTGTCAGTTTTAAATAAGTCAAACAAAAAAATCATTATCTCTTCAATGACAACAAAATATTATCATTTGTTAGTATCATGTTACATAATCAATCAATTATAAACCAAATTTCTAACACCTAAACAATAATTTAGTCAATTCTTTAAAAATCATTATGCGATACCCCTTCAGAAACTTTGTTCATGTTAAGTCATGGGACGACCTTATTTCTTTTCTACAGTTCCCCTCAGCGTAAGTCGGGCCAACCCACCAACTCATCGCATGGGCACCCCTACTAGGCGAGCACGCCCGGCATGCCCAACACGCGAAGCTCCCCTGGGCACCTAGGCGCCCACACTTCATGCGAGAACGCCCAAGGCACGATCGTTCTCCCTATTGTGAAAATCATACAACACAAATCATTAGTTCATAAATGAAAACAAAATATTATCATTTTTTTAGTACCATGTTGCATAATAAATCAATTATAAAATGTATTTTTAACACCTAAACATTAATTTAGTCATTTTCTAAAAATCATTATGACACACCCTGTGAGACTCTGTTCAAGGGTAGTCTGAACTTATTTATTTTCCATGGGCACTCCTTTCCAATTCAGGGCAGACTCACCAACATCGTTGCAAGGGATCCCTGGGTCGAGCATGCGCTCTGCATGCCTAGTACGTAACGCCCCCATGGACGCGGAGCACTCCGTCTTCGTGAGGGCATGCCGGTCTGCACGGTGAATTCACCTTTCATGCAAATTAGTCAACACAAATCATTAGATTATCAATGACAACAAAATATTATCATTTTTTAGTACCACACTACATAATCAGATCAATTAAAAACCAAATTTTAACACCTAAACATTAAATTTAGTTAATTTTTTAAAAATCATTATGAGACCCTTGCTGGGAACTCTATGCATGGAAGTCAATATGGGATGACCTTACTTCTTTCCTATGGGCATACCTTGCATAGGTCAAGCCTGATCAACCAAATTTTCACACGGGCGCCCTATCGTGCCCATCACGTGATGTCCACATGGACGCCCGTAGCCCCCACATTCGTGAGAGTGTGCCCAAGGTGTTGGGTGTTTTTCCTCGTCGTGCACCAGACTAAAAAACATCATTTGCTCATAAACGATGATAAAATATTATTATTTTTAGTACCATGTTGCATAATCAATCAATTATAAACACGACTTTAACACCTATAAACCCATTATTTTAGTCAATTTTTCTAAATTTATTATAGAGACCCCCTTGTGGGAACTATGGTCGATGACATGTGTAGCATTAATTATTTTCTTTGGGCTCACCAATTCGGGTTGACCCACCAACTCGTCGCATGTGGCACCCTACCGTGCGCTCAACACGTGACGCCCCATGGGCGCTCGGGCACACCTTCATGGGGGGTGTTTTCCGCACCATTCAAATCAATGAACACAAATAATTAGCTCATCAATTACCACAAAAATATTACTCACTTTTTAGCACCATGCCGCATAATCAATCAATTATAAATACGACTTTTAACACCTAAACATTAATTTAGTCAATTTTCTAAAAACATTACAGACCCTCTTGTGGTGAATTTTATTCATGAGGGTAGTCAATATGAACCGACCTTACTTATTTTCTATGGTTTACCCTTTGCCAATTCAATACGAACCACCTATCTTTTTGAATGAGTACACCTTCCAGGAGGTGCACCCTAGCGTGCCCACAGCACGCCCATACCCCCATGGACACCAGGGCACCCCACCTTCATGAGTGCTGTTTTCCACTGCGTACACGTCACACTATGAATTTTTCCAATTGGTTGCTTCACTCAAATGTAATATTTCACCCACCACTTACACGTCTTATCCTTGGTTATTTCACGAATCGCCAGACTCGGTGTCACTTGTTTCACTCATCTCCCCAACTCACCCTGGTTCAACCAACGTTCCCAACTTGTTTGCCTGTTGCCAGGGCGCTTGGGCGCACCAAGGGTGCACACCCTTTCCATGCACATGATTCCCTCGATTCACTTCACTCATTTGGTTTTTCCCATCATGTCTCCTCATCATACTCTACCCATTTTTCACGTGGGCACTAGGTACCTTGCCTTCATTTGGGTGCACCTGAGCGCTCACCTCGGTGTTGTGAACCTGAAAACCCTTAGGGGTCGCATTTCGATTCATACTTTCGATTTTTGCCACTTTGAGTGGAATGGGTATTCATGGGAAAAAATTAATTATTTTTGAGTGGGCACGCCTTTCCAAGTTAACCCAACCCACCAAATCATTGCATAGGCCACTCGGCAGGGCACCTAGCATGCCCATGCACAACACTCACATGAGACACGGGCACCCCACTTTCATGTTGGTGTTCCCGGGGACATGTAGGTGTTGAACTTCATGAAAATTAGTCAACACAAATAATTATCTCATTAATTACAAAAAAATACTATCATTTTTTAGTACCATGCTACATAATCAATCAAATTATAAACTAACTTTTTAACACCTAAACATTAATTTAGTCAATTTTCTACAAATCATTATGAGACCCCCTCGTGAACTTTGTTCATGGGGAAGTCATGGGGCGTACTTATTTTTTGCGGGAGCCTCTTTCCAAGTCGGGTTGACCCCCCAAATTGTCCCATGAGCACCCTAGCATGCCTAGCACGTGACACCCCCATGGGAGATTGGGTTCCCCGCCTTCGTGCGGGCATTTTTCCTATCGTGCACGTCACTCCATGATTTTTCCTCTGTCATTTTATTCGCTCATATTTCATCATTCCCTTGACCACTCACACTTCTTGTCCTTTCTTATTTTTCATGTATCTCTAACCTTCGTGTCGCCTCGTTCTCCTGTCACCCAACTTTCCCAATACATCTACTTAATGAACCAAAGTTAAAATTAGAAATGATGGTATAAACGTAAATGAGCTTCTCTTCATTTCAAGAATAATATATTCTCTACTAAAAAAGGAAATCCACGTGAAGGTGGAAGCTCATATGGCCCCCTACCCCACCCATCACTCTCAATTCCTCAATACCCAATCTATATACTATAATATATTTGAAAGAAACACAATAACATTCGAACATAAAAAACTGAGAAAATAAAAATTTAAGGTGAACGAAAAAAAACAAACCAACTAAAAACATATAATACATAGCTCATACTTTTCAACATTTTGTTATCATTATTACTCTTCCTCATCCACCTCATCATCGTTTGTATCATCCAATTCAGAATTCATGTTCAAAGGATTCATCATATCAACATCACCATCATCATCTAGAACATGGTCTTCTACATTTGGTTCAACTTCTTCAGCGTTCTTCATCGGACACATCGTCAATATCATCTAGTTCATCCAAATTAGAATTGTCTCGATTAACATATATTCCTTGAACTTATTCGATGTATTTGTCTTCAATTTCATCTTCTTATGCTATATTATACTTACGGGCCTTTCACTACGGGATCATATCTAACAACATATGACCAACCCACTTTACTTAGAATGTCCACGTAAAATATATATTCATTACCTTGAAAAACATGAATACGATCTTGGCTCAAGATTTCTTGTATCAAACTATGGTAAATCCGTTAGCATGATCAATAAAAAATCTACTAGGGTCATGTTCATGGATTCGTAGCCTAAACTATTTGGACATTGAACACAACTATTTTGAAGGATTCGAAGTCACACCCATTTATATCATGCAGATACCCATAGTATCAATTATCGGATAGACTTACGGATGTCTTTCACATCTAGGGGAAACATTGATAACTTGAACTAATGTCATTTATCCCACTATCAAAAGTTTTCATCTTTTCATCCAACCTTTTGATCCAAAATTTGAGGCCATCACACAACATTTTATTGTGGTGTTTCAATTGCAATGTGTCAAACACATAGTGCATTGTCAATTAATAAGCATATTTATACTTGTAGAATTTGCAAATTAAGAGAAAAACACGCCATATGCTTCAATATAATTGTAAAAAAAACTTAGTGCATGGGTGAATATGCTTTGCACGTAATCTTTTAAACCATATGCTAAATCAATTTCTCTATGTAAGATTAGTATTTCCACCACGTCGAGCTTTCTGACTGACATGTAGACAGCATCATATGGATAACCTGCGCCATTATGCTTGTTTTGCACTGCTTAATCCATACCTTTCGTCCAATCAATATTAGTCACAATGTATAAATACATTGTATCCTACTCTCGATCGTATCGTATTAAAATAAAACAGTTCACATATATATAATTAGTTACCATGTTATTCCTTCATAATAATGGATTATGAAGAAGACTAAAAATTAAATAAGTATGATATACATAATAGAAAAAAAGTAAAATGTGTTATAAATATCAACTATCTACTTACATCTCACTTTTGCTCATTCTACCTTTCCCTAATAGGTGTCCCACTTCAAATTTTTTCATGCAGCTTTGACATCCCAAATGTGATCCAACACATTAATACTTTTCCCTATTGTAGGACTATATTGAGGAATATATACCATGGTTTGATATACCATATATCTCTCTACCTTAGAACCCTCGGACGTGTTCTCTTTCGACCAAATCCTTCGAAGTGATTTCAAGTTCCTCTTTACTATCCACATTGATCTTATGTATACAAGTCCACACTTTTCAATCTCCTCAACTCGTGTATGAGGTAGTGTTCTTGTGCATTGAAAAAATGTTGAAGGTAGATACTTTTAATTTCACACATTATACGAGTGAATTTGTTTCATCCAATACTTTATATCTTATTTATCGATTTCTTTATATGACAAACCATCTACAAAATGAAGCAATAAAATCACGGATTTCAACAAAAAAATTATATTGTACATGATGACAAGTAAAACACACGTAGTCAAAAAATATGTGACACAATAACTTATTGAACAAATCACACTTTGCACATAAATCTCCACTTACCTCATGTATTTTCCAATATCATATATAACTTGTTTTGACATTGTTGTCAAAGTTTTTTGGGATAGATAGAGGTAGAGCATATTGTAACAAAAATAATGATTGATAATTATTTTTTCTCCCAAATTAGTAGAAAAAAACAGATAATTAACAATATGTTTCACCAATGTATAAACATATACACAAAAATAATTACCTTAATGAATGTATGAAAATCGTGAGTTTTTACCCCCACCTAATTCACCTTTCTTTGTTAGGAAATTCTTTATGTTTGAAGAAAATCTAGTTGGAAATTAATTTTTTTCAAATGAACCTCTTTAACATCCTTGCTTTTGTTGCTCTATTAATAATCATGGAAATGCACTTATATTTTGGCCATCTCCATCGCTATTTGAATGAGTCACACTTTTGAAATGCATGGTTGGCCTCCTTAATGTCATTACAAATATTGACAAAATTTTATTTATCTCTCCTTCCATCTAAGATTAGCCATACAGGTCTATGTTACATTCTTTCCCGATGTGTAGTGTATCAAACAAATGAACAATTTCTAGGTGCTCATAGCAGGGGAGTCTATTCAATTGTTCAAGATAACTTTTTCATTCCTCGTGGAAGTGCCCTTTTATTAATGTCTTAAAGACCTACAACGTGAGTCATAATTAAATATATTATAACAACAATATAACTTGTCAATTAGTACGACGTAGAAGAAAATTCCATAAAAATATAAAATAATCCAAACATATCATGTATATTGATACATAGACAATTTGATCCATACCTTTGAGAGACTCTATTATATTGAAACTTCCATGCATGAGGTTTCATTTTCCATGGTCTTAATCCAACCTCTTCTTTCCCATTGAAAAGATGTTTTCTAGTACTTCGGCAGCCTATGGTTCTTAGAAAGGAAGTGCCTATACTCATCAAACACCTCCTTTTCTAAGCTTCTTGAATGAGGAGATTTCATCTTACGACCAAAAATTGGACAAGCAAAATTTACCCTTTGTTTCAAGACCTAAAGGGATGGAATAATTTTATATAAATTATTTTAAGTATGTACAATGAAAGGTCAAACTATTTAAAAAACACACATGAAAGCAAAGCTCATGGAAATTAAACATTATTAAAGAATGCGGGGTAATGTTATAACATAACCATAGAAATGTTTTGCTTTCGAGCATCAGTTATCCATACAAGAATTTCATGTAATTCAAATTCCCTTTGTGCATATACTGGTCTATAGATATTATACATAGTGACACTGTTCCATAACTCCACTAACTCATCTATAAGATGCTTGATATATACATTAATATATTTGACCTGGTACTTACCTAATTGATTGAACATACATTACATAATTACTACATATATGAATAAATACAAAAAATTATAAGGGATAATTGAACATTATATGAGTAAACAAAAAAAATATAGGTGATAATTATGAAACAAACAAGAGAAATGAGATGTTATTGTGTTAAAAAAAATTATTCTAAACAAATTGACACCTAGAACAATCATTGTCAACATTATGTGCTCCCTCTTTATTTACTTCCACGGAATAATGTTATTGTTGATAATAATAAAAATGAGCCACATCGAGTAAGTATATTTGGGCTCTCCAAATGGACTGACACCATCAACTGCTAATTAGAGCCTAATATTATGAGGTTCTCTTTTAAACTCTGGCCCCTTTTCCTCTATATTCCTAAATTCATATCCATTTGCATGCATTTGAAGAACACCATCTTCACTTCTATTTGTTGCATGGCAATCCATAAGTTCTGCTATGCTTTTGCACCTGAACAATTTTCGCAGACATGGAATTATGGGAATACAATGAAGAACCTTGTGAGGCACTTTTTTTGTTACTTTGTCGGTTTGATATCTACTCTCGTCACATTTTGGGCATTGGTATTTTGATATGTGTTCTTTATAATAGAGAATATCATCATTAGGGAATGAATGAATAGCTTGATACTCCATTCCAATATCTTCCATAATTGCATGTAAATCTCGATACATACAAGGTAAAACATTTGATGATGGTAACAAAAATTCACCTAATAATCTACAACATAAAAAAATAGTATTGGTTAATGTACTAAACAATATTAATCGTACATATTACATCCAAATGTTACAAATTAATTAAATGATGATCAACGTACTAACATAAAAAACAACGGAAAATTTAATTTCTTTATCATGCATATAGTACTAAATGTCAAAAATATTAAATGTAGGAGTTGTGTCAACAAGTGTTTTACAAAAGAATTCACCACCTTTAAGTTATTATTGATATCTGACATAGAAGATATTTAAGGCTTCATAAATAGTTTTAATTTCCCTCTCAAATGCAAGTATATCAAAAAAGCAGTCCTTAATTACTAATTTCCACCATCATCCATTATAAAATTTTTTTTTTGAATTGGTCTACTCCTATTATTGATACAAAAATTATAGAGAGGTCTTAGCCTCAGAAGTTCTTGCCCAATGAAGCAGCAATCTGTCAAGTGAAAAGCTTAAAACTAACCAGAAATTAACAAAAACTAGATCAAAAACCCTGTTAAGACACTGCCAAACATGGAAAAGCCGCCCACGCAGGGGAAACCGGCTATGAGACATAATAGCCAAGACAAAAGAAGGTAGAGCATGAGACCTGAAATATAAAAAAGTAGACCCAGACTTGCAGTTAACCAATAAAAAACCTGAAGGTGTAAAATCTTTCAAGAAACCTGTGAGTCAGAGGGCTTTTCTTCAATGATTGGGCAGCAATAGTCGTGGGTATCTTCATCCTGCTCCCAGCAGTAAATGTTGTTAGAACTTCCACCTTTGACGTTGCTTGGGCCGCCAAGGACCTCACTGCTGCTGATGCCAGCCTGCTTCAGAGTGTAGAAGGGAGGTGTGGTCAATGAATTGTTGACGCCTTTCTCCTTAGACGCACCCAAGTCCTGAATATTCTCCTGCGTAGTATCATCCTGAATGTCGACGGTGAAGTTGGCAAGCATGGTGGTGCTACATGTGACATAGGGAAAGCGGAATTGAACATTGTGGGAGTGAGCAGGAGGGGAAGAAAGAGAAGGCAAGGTGTGGGTATGGACCCGGTCATAAAGAGAGCGATCGAGCCTATGGCCTCGACCACTCCGAGTAGCAGGATAACGCCCAAAGAGAGACTCAGAGGAGTGAGAGGTCGAACTAGATTCGGAGGTGAGGGGAAAACGGGCAGTCTGACCACGACTAGCCCCTCTTCTGGATCTCATGCGATGTTGAATTCTCGGCATGATGCAATTGTCATTCAATACTCCTGAGTAGAGGCCGGGTGTACTGACCTCCAGAGAAGGCGAGGGGGAATTAACCAGAGGAGCAGAGGCACGGTCACAAAACGAAATGGACCGGGAATTACAAAGAGGGCTACGAGTAAAAATGATACCAGGCTCCAGCTCGAAGCAGCAAGCAAGAGCGCATCGCTTTCCAATTCTAGACCGAGACCAAGGCACGTCTGCCTCCTTGGAACAGCAAGCTCGCAAAGGAAGAGCAGAAATGCAGCAAATTTGAGGCTCCATGTCTAAAATGCAATGTGTCTGTCTGGGGAGGACGCGCTCCGTTAATGCGTCATTCATAATGAAAGCAGGGTAGTAAATACAGTGCAGTGCAGTGAGCTGGGTGGCGGTGGCACCAATCCACATGCTAACCCTCCAAATCTCCCCATAAGCAGCGTCTGCATGCCTCATAAACACTGCATCAGGATCATAATTCCAGCATTATTAAATGTCTCATGGATCAATATATTTTTCCCATCCTGTTCAACTATGTTATCAACACGTTATCTTCTTCCATAGGATCATTATCCCGATCCTCAATATTAATTGTTCCATGTTCTTGAACTGGATTTTGTACTGCATCCACCTCTTCCTCGTCGAGCAATGCCCTAGTGACCCCATACTATACAATTACAATCAATAAAGTAATATTAGTATATATATATAATATTTAAACGTCGATATAACAATCGTTTACAAATATAATATATAAGGAAAAAAAGACAACAAAGACAAAGAGAAAGACAACTTAGGTGAGACAAGAAAATAGAGACAACAAATCAAAGATGATGTTTGTGCAATTTATTTAGATATTTAAGAATATCTTGAAAAAATCTAAGAAGGATGTTTCTTTTCTTGACATGTAGAAAGTGAGAACCATTTTGAGATATATAGTCACAACCATAATAAAAAACATATTGATTATATTTTTCATTCATCGTTATAATGTCATATTATTTCTTAAGTTCACTTAGAGAACAAAATTTTTAAGAGGGTGGGTGAGCAACCATGAGCTTGGGTGAGAGCAAGAAACAAATACAATAAATCAATATGATCATGAAGGTTGTGTAAAATAGCAAGATGTTTAAGATTATTTTGAAAATTTGTAGGAAAAATCAACATGTGTGAGTTGTAGGAATGTGTCTGACACATATTCTAATGATATGTAAGAGATTTTAATGCAGATAAGTGCACCAGATTTAACTCTAGTGATGTGCAAAGGTGTGACACATATAAGGGTGAACATAATTAAAAGCGAGACCTGCTATTGTAAGAAGACATGAAAATGACACTTTCACATGTGAATGACATTGAAAGCGGCACATGTAAAATCAAAGATAACATGAAAACGCCAGTTATTAAAGTGAAATCTATCCAAAACAATAACCGCAAATGTGAAAGTGACACTTGTGAAAGTGAAAGTGTTCAAAAGAAGACATTTGAGAAAACTCACCAAAATAGAAGTACAAATGAAACCAAAGTGAGGGAGGTTGTCAAAAAAAGTGTGCAATGATTGTTGACATGTGTTGAACATTGCACAGGCATTATCTTGATGGATGGTGATATGCTTGTTTAAGCTTGCATAAAGGAAGTGTGTTTTTTTCTTTAGGCAAGTGGTTGGGAACCCACTAAAGACGTTTTTTTATAGGAAACCCTTTTTTACTAAGGAACAATGTCAAATATCTCTCCTTCTACACAAAATGGGGTATTTTTTCTATTTGACTACTTATTTGATTTGAAAAAAATGTCAAAAACTCACTCCTTTGTACTTAGTGGTAAGTGAATGTTATATAATAAAAACATCGTGCCTACTTCAAAGGAAATTCAAAATGAAATGTTCTACCTTGCATGAGTGCTAATAAGTAAGATAAATTTGGAAAAAAAAATCCTTGATGATTTATCAAACATTTCATTAATCTACCCTTTTGTTAGAACTATTATAGCTTTGATATTACTTCAATTAGTTTTCTCACAATTTACAACAAATGATACCCTTTACTTATCACAAAAATAGAATTTATATAGAGAATTCTTCACTCTATATCACCTGAGCTTAAAAATTTCATTGTCACCTAAAATATTTTGAAACACCAAGTGCAAGGATTGTGTTCCATACTTTTTTCCTAAAAAAATGAGATAGAGTCTATTTTATGAGCAAAATAGATTGTGGTTAGGAACATTACATTTTAATAAATTGTGGTTTATAAATTTAAACTTTTTAATAAATAAAGCACCTTTTTTTATATAAACTTTTTCATAAAAAAATGGTTTTTTATTCATTATTGTCTTACCTTAAATGAATAAAATGGACTCCTTTTATCTTTATCGATCATCTTTCTGTAATATTTTATTTTTTTAATCAATTTTTTGTTTAAATAATTTTTAATAATGTTGTATTTATTATTTTTATTATAAAATTTATTACAATATATTATATAATTATTTTCTTCTTTCTATAAAAATGTATTCAATATGTCTATATTTTAAATTATGTGCATAATATGCTTTCAAAACCTATTAATAATGTCATAAAAACTCATGATTAACCTCTAAATCCTTTAGGTATTAATTAACTTATATGACTTAACCCCATTTTACTAAACCCCTTAAACTAACACTTAACCCTTTACCCTAACCCCTAAACCCATAAACAATATCCCCTTATTCCTAAGCTCGTAAAAGTAATTAACCTAACTCGACCTAACCATTTAATCGACCCCTAACAAAAATAATCAAATAATATTTACAATGCACATCGACATGACAACATAGGTCGAACACCTCCCAAAATATTATAAAAATAAATTTACAATAGAAAGACAATGCAAATTACAATTCAAAGACATACATTCTAAAATAAAATATGTATATAAAAATTTACAAAAACAATCTACAACACAATGACATATAATAAATAACCCAATGGATGATATTCATGTCCACCTTCAACGTGTCCATAGTCTCTCCCAAATGATTTTTTAGCTTATTTTATTATAATTCTCATGTACCAAGCCCTTGTAATTTCTACTGAGAAATAACATCTTCGATCCTCAAAAGCCTGATGTTGAAGTCCACATTATTTAGTCTCAGGGAATGTCATGTGACATTTTGTCATAAACTTTAAATGATGATTTTTGTCAAAAATTAACCTCAAAATAAGCCTATAACCTTTCAAAAGCAATCACAACTAATTTATATATAACAAGTATGTCAAAGTTATATGATGTTAGGAACTGTGTGTGTGTGTGTGTGTGTGTGTGTGTGTGTGTGGTATATATATTGATGATATTAATATTAATATATATTAATAATATTAAATAATTATAATATTAACGTTATATTTATTATAATTAGTTAAACTCAACATAAAGCGGTCACATGTTAGACGTTGTCAATGGAAAAAAAAAACTATTAATGGTGGAATTGAACATTATGCAACGGTTAATTGTCATTTTTCAAATATTGGATAAAGCTTCATATATTCGACGATCGAAAATTCGTAGGATATTCGACGGCAAAAATGAGATTATAGAAAAATTTAAAAAAAAATACCAAAACGTCGGATAATCGACGGAAAATCTCTTCATCGGATATTCAACAGATTAAATAACACTTTTTTGATATTCAACGACCGTCATAATTATAAAACAAAAAAACAAAAAAAAACAAAAGATACATTTAACTTCCGACACTTTTTCCGATTTTATCCATTCCGTTGAATTCTGCCATTGGAATTTCCATCCAAATGTAGTAGTGTAGAAGCTTTGAATTTGAAATCACTAGACTTGGAATGTTTGGAAGTTCAGTGTGCTCAAACATTGCAAATTGGTGAAAATTTAGAAGCGATAGTGGGTGGGTCTAATTCTTGACTTGGTTTTATTAAGTCGAAGAATTAAGTGCACCACTAATTTCATATGTGTTCTATCATCGCATTATACCCGTATTTTTTCCATTACTCTAAATTGCGTGCGAGTGTATGGTCGAGTCGTCCTTTTATTTTTGGAGGTTGGTTTGCATTTTGAAAATTCTAAGTCATTGTAAATTTCTAAATGTGATTTGATGTCTTCGTTGATCATCATTTCCCAGCTTGGGTGTAACCACTGGTCGGTTTGTATTTTGAATTTTGGTATTTCTTCTCTCCTTTTGGTCGATATAACTTCCTTTTTAAAGTATTATCTCGAATCTAAGTCATTGATCCTTCCTCTTTTCATGATGTTGTGGTTGTCGGTGTCGACTTGCATTTTCAAATGATTTATTATGTAATAATTTTATCAATTATTCTTCTCGCTCCATTGCTTTGTGTTTCTTCTTGATGTGATTGTAGTTTTTGTCTCATTGATAGTACTTATTTACTAACATGGTTGTTATTGTACCAAATTTTCTAACTCGTTGATGACTTTCCTACTTATTAAGTTATCTTTAATGATTGAAATTAACTTAAAATAAGGTATTTTACAATTAGTTCGTTAGCTATACTAACACAATGTGGTTTTCAAACCAACCCATGTTCCTAGCGCCTAGGAGAGGTTTTCACCAATATCCGACATTGTTAAGTGATATACTTTTTGAATTGGGCACCAATTACAAGTGATTCCAATAAGTTCCTTTGAAGTGTTCTTAATTGTACTACTCCCAAAATAACGTATGTACTCCATCACAAAGAGGGAGAAGCCATGCAATTTACGCTTTTCTTGGTTTCCCCTTTATTCAACTATCATATAGTAGTGTTAAGTCTCCCACTTTAAGATTATTTGTTTGTAAATTTCTATCATTTGGTTTTTAGGTCGTCTAACTCCTAAAAATACCATTCAAGATTGTAAAAAGAATAAGGTTAATCTTGTTTTTTGTTTTGTGGACTTAAAAAAGCTTTCGACGAGCCCTTAGAAAGAACCTCTAGAAGATATTAGAAGATATTGGGGTCCCTTTTGGGTTGAGGGTTGTAGTAATAATTCTATACGAGAAATTCATTTCCAAGTTTAGAAAAAATGAGGATTGGTAAGAGGACATCAATTTTGTTATGTGGGTTAAGAAAGGTTCCCATGCCTATGTGTAGATGACATTTCCCTTTTAGCAAGAAACCCTCTCGACCTTGATAAGGAGCTCAATATTCTCAAAGTTTTGTTATAATAACTTAGGGATGTCTACAAACACATATAAAAAAGAGGTAATGGTTGTTAAATCAAAGAAATTCACACATATTAGTTTTTTTTATGACAATAACAACTTGGAAGTCAAATTTCATAAATATCATATAATAATTTTGATTGCAAGCTAAATTGGAACTACAATGTTGAAAAAATATAAAGGGAATTTGGAGAGCTTATTTTGGTCTTCATAACCATTCTAACACTATAGGGTTTTGGTTTTGGGAAGAAAATAAGGTCCTCTTTGATTTGTTTGTTGTATTAGTGACTCAAGATGTTGTGAGGTCCCGGGGTTATAATATTTCTAGGGAAACTTGGAGTCAAATCAAGAAAATCCATAATTGATTATAATGAATTAATTTAATTAAGGGCTATACACCTTATGTAACCCCCTTTCAAAAAATTGGACTTCCATCCATTGAGAGTATGTCAATGATAAGGTACTTAATGTACAAGCACAAAATAATTAACATGAAGAGTCAAAGGCTTTCTTATCATTTCTTCACACATCGATTTAAGTGACTAAAGCGTCAAAAGAGGCTAGACTAGAGATGAAATTCATGGTTAATTTATAGAGGGGGTAGAAGAGAAGGGTGCTCTTCAAGATATCAATATTGTTAAAGCACTATCATAACTATGTTGAAAGAGAATGTAGAGAGATAGGGACAATGAGAATAAGAGAAAGTTTATTTACTACAAAGGATCCGTGAACCTTTCGTTGAACATCAAAAAGACCCTTCTATGGTTGCAAGCTCAAATTTAAAAGGAAAATGAATATTGCAAAGATAAGAGAAAAATGCCATCATGAAATTCATGGTGAGACAATGCATTAAATTATAATTTAAACATTTCGGCAAGAAATAATTTATAAATCTACGAGATGAATAAAATAGAGGACAAAATCACTTTCTCTTATGATGCCCTACCAACAAAGACATTAGATCTATTTTTTTAATATATTGATCTATTTTTTTAAAATATTTTTAATGAAATCAAACTCCATAACTTTCTAACTCACCAAAATCAAAGGGAACTCGATAATTTCATAATTTTTAAGTTATAAGATCATAAAAACAAGAAGATAAATGAATAAATTATTTAATTTTATAGATATAATAGACCAAATCTGGTCTCGGTGGATGGTATTCATCATCATTGTCATCATGTTGGTAGGCCACCCCTTTTTTTCCCTTCCAAATTTTAATCCAACTAGAAAACAAATTTGACACTATTTAAGCATTAGATAATTCTAATTGTAGTGCACTATTTGGCTTGGTCAAAGGGATCTTTGGTTCCCTTGCCCATTCTAAATTGTTTATTATCATGCCATCTCTTCCCCCTTCTAGTGGAGTAGAAAACTTGTAATTACAAGCTTGACTTCATAGTCATCTCTATAGTAGTGTCAACATCACTAATTTATATGCACTACAAGGAAAATACCATCTATGCGAGGTTATAAAGGAGGTTTTTAGTGTAATAAAATTGGCCAAAATTGTCAAAAAAACATTTTCTACAACATCTATTTTTGGTAACTGAGATTTTGGTGGAGATTTTAATGTAATTTCAACACAACTAAAAAAACCTGGGTGGCCGTGAGGTTATTATGGATGTTTTTTTCATCGGTGCGCTACTAAGGTTTCAACGCATCGGTGCGTGTAATATAGACGGTCACCCCGGGCAATCAAAGATGCATGCACCGAGCAATGAAAAGGTATAAAACCACACCAAAGCGCACTATAGATGATACAACACATGGGGCCATTCTAATTGGTATTGGAATTTGTGCGGTGCCCATATGTCGTATCAACGCACCCCTGATACGTAGTCCTATAGAAGCACTCCGATGCACGATATCGACAAACGCACCAATTTTTCTAATCCGTATTGGTATTTTTTGCGAGTGCCCATAGGTCGTTGAAATGCATCGGTGTGAAGTCTCACATAAAAGCATCGGCTGCACAATATCGCACAAACGCACCGAGATTTATAATTGGTATTGGTATTTGTGTGGTGCCCATAGGTCGTAGAAACGCACTGGGTGCGTTATATCATACAAATGCATCTATGTACAGAGTCGACAATCACGTGTGTTAATTTTTGTATTTTTTTAGAAACATCGACTTGTGACGAGTAGCAATTATTGTGATTTTTTTAAAATTCATTATTCATCAAAAAATCGACACATCTTATAACAATATTCATATTAATAAAAAAAAATTTTCATTTGAATGTGATGTATGGATTAATTTGTTATATCATATCATAATTATTGTGATTTTTTTAAATTCATTATTCATCAAAAAGATGACACATATATTATAACGGTATTCATATCAATTATTTTTTTTATTAGTGCATTTGAATGTGATGTTTGGATTAATTTGTTATATCATATCATCGATTTCACATCTCTTCATTATAATATTTAATCATCCATAAATTTAATCAATGGTGTTACATTTCACAACTGATAATGGAGAACAAAATAGCATAAATTAAAACATATTTAATTATTATTATTATTATTATATATATATATATATGAATAAGACAGATCTTTGTCATACAAAATGGGACGATTATTGGTATCCCTTTGCCTTTAAATTAGGACACTATGTCCATTACATTAAACAAAAATGTCCGATTTCATACACAAATATTTCAAAAAATACAATGTCTTGCTTTGATATCCAAACGTAATGATCATCATTCTTCGCTTGAATTGTTGTCATTGTTCGAGCTATTTCCATGACTTGGGTTATTTTTCAGGGAATGTTTTGTTCACTGGTGTTGATTGTTTTCTTCTTCTTCACCTTTCATCTACAAACATAAAAATAAATCGTAATGAGTGTATATACATTGGTGAGAATAATGAAAAATTGCAATATTAAATAATATACATCAATGTAAATCGAAAATAAATGACGTACCATAACAATAATTGACTCATGAACTATACACATTCTTTCAAAACCATAGAGTATGCCATCTTTCAAGATTTCATCTCATGTTGGCATAATTCCATACTTTGTTTCTCGCAAGTTTTATACCCCATAACAAATCATATATTTAATATAAAAAGATTTTTTTTATTCTATTAATTATAGACAGAGCTAAGTAAAACAAGATCGATGGATGCTTACAAATTCCACAATTAATTTTTGATATGCCAACATATACTCACAACCCATATTTAGCACAATCAATTCATCTCGATGGTTCTTCTTTGTATGTTAGCACATGTTTGAAGACATTCAATGATGATTTTTGTAAAAACAACTTAAAATATACAAAAATGAAATCTAGCTAAGTTGTTATAAAGAAGTAATAAGTACTCACAAACTTAGATATCAACCCTTTTCTTCCTTTTCGTCCCTGTTTTTATGTGCCGAATGGGTTCCATTTTATTTTCTTTTTTGTAAGAATATACTTGAAAAATTATTATTTTATGTTAAATTGTTTATTTATTGTACCTAATTATGATCGAAAAAATTCAATGACTACATATTACATTTGAAGCACGTTGTTGTTGAGATGGCTCTCTCCGCGATGCAATTTTGTCCATTTCTTTGATCATATCCTTGTACACATTTTTTGGAAATTTCTACCGGCATATTTCTTATATCAGCTCGTTCATCTTTTGATATTTTCATAACCTTCCGAAAATGTAACATGACAATAAACTACTTTAATTTTATATTGATATATGAAAAGTAAATATAACAAAAGTGATATTTATAAATGATATTTATAAATAATTCTAGAAAAACATTTAAAGGAATATTACTTTTTCATTCCTTCTTCTTTTTTTTGTACGTTTTTGTTATTAAAAGTCCGACATGTCTCATTGACCTATTCTCTCGAAACTCTTCCTATAGTTTAGATAAAAAAAATTCTTGGAATCATTGGATTGATTTTTTGTATTGTAAGTGGAAATAACGTCTATACATTCATTCCACTAGATCCTTCAAACTTTTGTAAAAGTTTTTCCCCCTTTCGTTAACCTCAGCACCACTCCAAATGAGCTAAGGAGAAATTCATTTTCATTTGCATGTTCTATTTTTTTTTCTTTTCTTAGAACAAAATTCCTTTTCCGAGTTGTTGGTCCCCCGTATATCATTAAACATATGTGAATTAATAGATTGTTTGAAACATGTTATCTAATAATTTTAAGTATATTATTAATGAAAATTAAATTAAGAAACTCATATTGGATCGATAGTATTTTTTTCATTCACCGATTCATCCTTTTGCAATTTTTCCATCAAGCTTTTACGCTCTTCTCGGTCGTAGATCGGAAATAATCTTATAGAGCATCATCATTTTGTGGCCCCTGCATGATACATAGTAAACAATACATATTAGCTAAACTTACATATAGTTCTTAAATAATATTTTTTGTAAATAATTTACAAAGAACTTGTCTTTTTTTTGCTTTTCTTTCGATGTGTTATCGTATTTTTTGTTACTTGATCTCTTGTTAGCCATTTCTTTATCAATATGAAACATGTACCATATCATTCATTAATTTATTTTATAAATAAATTGTCTACTTTTCAAGTAAAGAAAATATATATCAAGAAACGGTGCGCTTTTCATGGTGTATGCACCGATGTCGATGCATGGTGGTCTCTATAAATGCACCGCACAAACAAGTATAAAACACCATACGATGCTCTATTGTAACAAGGGGCACCCATGCATTACATGTCAACCACCACATCTATGAACACAGAAAAAATAATAAAAATCGTCTAGTGTTAGTTTTTGTAGCATATGGTGTCATGGAGGGGGCGGTGCGGCCTATTCTTATAAACGTCCCGCGCAAACAAGGGGACCATCGTACGATGCTCTCTCAGTGAACTAGGAGACCAAGTGTGGTGTGCTATATGTTACATGGTGCATTGATTAACACAATTAAAAAAAAATTTACGAAACAATACGTTCACGGTGCGCCATAATGACATAGCGCACCTGGGTGCCCTATTTAACATATGGTGCACTGATTTTAAAAAAAATGTTTTTTAATTTTTTATCAAACATTACGTGTGCGGTGCGCCGAGATAATCCAGTAGCACCGGTGCGCTAGGTTACGTCGAGTGCACCGATTAAAAAAAATTATGTTATTTTTTAAATTCACGCAAGGGTCGACATGGATTGGGATCCGACTATGCAAGTCATCCCCGTGGGTTGGATGTCATAGGCCTATATAGATCAATACAAACCCTATAAATCTAAAATAAAAATCCCTAATTTTGAAATCACAGAAACAAAGAGAAGAAAGGGAAGAAACAAAAAGAATGAAGGGTTTAGTGTAAATTTTTATCTGAAAAATGAACAACAAATTAAAAAATTTTTACTTACTACGTAAAAAAAACTGCAGAAAAAAGTTAAAAAAACAATAAAAATTTAATCACAAGATTGTTTGAAATTCTATGCTACAGTGGTTTGAATCACCGAGAGGTTTGGAATTTTGATTGTCCGAATACTTCGTTTGAACATATTTCGCTACTCCACGATGGTCTCGTGCTCTCTTGCTCCAAGTATGTCTCCAGCAAATATCCGGGTTGAAAATTTTTTGCAAAAATAGTGAAATAACAAAAAAGTGTTTAGTATTTAAAGAATTGTTTTATGAAATTAGATTTTCGAAAAATATTTTGCCGCCCATTTTTTCAATTTACCGCTTTTTTTTCACTTAAAAAAAAAGAGTTGCGATTTTTTTATTTACGGTTATTAGTCACCGAGTGTTTCACTTAATAGCATTGCACGAGTGTGTTTCTTTGATAACACGTCACTGGATGCATGGTAAATAAAAAGCACTAGTGTGATTATATGTACATTAGCACCGATAACAAGAAGTCCCTTTTTTAAGACACCGAAATTACTTTTAGGTGTGTACACTGTAATTTATTTGATTTTTCTCAAATGCAAAGAGAAAACTATCATAATTATATCAAATGGAAAATTCTTCAAAATCCAGCTTTCGTTCCATAATATTTCTCAAATTCCATCGCGGAGTTCTTTTTAGTATCCATCTTGAGACGTAATATTTACTTGATTTTATTTATATTTTAATTATCTAATTGATTTTATGTTTTTTTATCCATGTCAATCATGTACAAATTTGAATTAAATTTATAATGTATACAAATTTGCGGGTTCATGCAAATTCATAATTGAGTTCATATGCACAAAATATAACAAACGACTCCAAAATGTCGAAAGCTCTTATCAGGGATCAAAGATACCACAAGGCGCATTTGGTAGATGAAAATGGACAACGCTTCACCCCTTGCCAATTGTAACAATATTGCATCTTCTAGCCACAATCCTAGGGACAATGATGATAATAATTATAATTATTTTTTATATTGATTAATGTAATTATTTCAACGTCAAACTAATTAATCATGCAATATTGTCAACGTCGCTTACTAATTGATATCATATATTTTGTACTAATCATGTTCAAATATATTTTTTTTAATTATTAGGATTCTAGTGATGATGAGTGACCTACCAACCATCTTCCGTTGCACCCCATGACAATTTCAAATCGAGATAAGGCTGAATTAAGAGAAAAAAATCGGAGAGGAATGATACCAAGAATGGTTGAACCAACCACCGATTTAATTCCCACTACGTCCCGTATTCACCAATTAGAAATGACTACAACAATAGTAGTTCTTCACAAGTCGGGCAATGGAGGAAATCAAATAGAGGTTGGTATGGATGATTACTTAAGGGATATGACTACCATGGATACAATTTTGTTAGATGCATTCCAAAACGATGATCAGCTAGGGGATGATGCTCATATCGTCGACACCTTTTTCAAAAGCCTTAAATTTTCTTCCACCACCCCTCACTTTAGACCTCGGTAGTAAGTAAAAGTCTACCCAATTGGGGACAATGATGTTACTCGTATAACTTGAAAGCAAATTTTGGCTTCTCGAATGCATGTTTCTCGGAAATTTTGAGGTAATTTACCATAAAGTCCTCCCTTATATAAATTTGAGAAATATAATCGAGTACACAATGAACATTACAAATGGTCAATTTTATGAATGTTAATAATTATATCGGCATTAATGTATATTTATTAATATTTTCCATGATCACCAACTACAAGTTATTCAAAGATAAGGTTCTTTTGAGTGATAATTTCTTGCTCGGTAGCTGCGAAGAGGCAAATAAATTGTTGAAAATGTTGGGTGTTGAGTACAAATCATATCATTCATGTCCAAATGGTTATATTCTATATAGAGGAGAATATGCAGACAAAGAAATATGTCCTAAATGTGGGCATGACATGTATGGTAAATCAAAAAAAGAAGGGTAAATCATGTGGTCCTCCTTTTAAGATATTTAGGCACATGCCTATAATCCCAAGGATTCAACGACTCTTTCGTTGCAAAGAATTATCTATGTTGCGGGGATGGAATGCCTCACGCAGAAGTGAGTTGGGAGTTATGCGAATCCCAACCGATTAAGTAGCCATGAAGCATATAAAGGATACAGGGGCTCGAAAAATTCAAGGATGAACTATGAAGTCTACGACTCAAAGCATAGCCATGGATGGCGTCAACCCATATTCCCTCCCAGAACACCAACTATTCTGTTTGGCTCGTAGTAGTGATCAATAAAAATATCCCCCCCCATGGTTTTACGTGAAGAATGAACATCTTATGTTGTCTCTCATAGTCCCCTGGTAGAATACAAGTGAATAATATGGATCTCTACTTACAACCACTGGTATATGAATTAAAGGGATTATGGGATAGGGAAAAAATGTATACGACGTATCAAGACCCATCGCAGCGAGAGGAGTTTTACGTTGTATGGAATATGTTCTTACACGACACATGATTATCCGGGCTTAGGAGTTTCCTCTAGTAAATTACATGTTTATTGATTTGTTTAAATACATAACAATATTATTTCACGTATTAGTTACTTTAATTCGTTGTAATTGTTTTGATCTTCATGATATTATTTAATGTGACATGCATATAAATTGTATACAATAATCTCGTAGGTCTTGTAACAAAAAGGGTATTTTGGAGGTAAATGTTGTGGACCTTATCTGAAAGCTAGATGGTCCAAGGACCTACGAAAGCTAGTGTATTATTTCTCCAGGTTATTCCTCCCGTGAAGAACACCCTTACGAGAAGAGCATCATCCACTTTCAATGATAAACAAGAGAGAACCCAAAGGCCTCCATTTATGACACCGATTGAATGACTTAGATCATATGAGAGAGAGAAGGAGAAGGAGTTCATAGAAATGTTCGATTAAAATGTTGAGCTTATGTTCAATGATCCAAAATTCTTCGACACCTATGTTCAGAAATTTCCCATTGGGATGAAAAGGAAATCTATCTTTTATAACCTCCCATATTGGGAGCATATTAAGATAACCCACTTATTATATCCTGTGCATATATTTAAAAATGTTTCATCTTATTTATGGAGGAACATATCATCGAAACAAAGTGACACATTGGTTGTTATGAAAGATCTTATTACTTCAAAAAACTAAAAAGAAACATTGGCCAAGACGATTAGAAAGTACAGGGATCGAGAGGCGGGACGTTGGTCCCTCTAATTCATGGTATTTAAAAGAAGGTGATGTCCCATGGATTTTTAAAAAAGATGATATTTATTTGGAAAAGGAAGCTATAACACTACAAGGAAAAGACCCTCTAGCGGATGTTTTTGAGGAACCACAAAGACATTTACCCCATACATCCGTTTCTAGCGGAGGTTACTATAGGAGGTTAGCGGGCGGAGAGTTTTGTGGATGTTTTCCTATCGTTTCTCTTATCGTTAAAACTCGCCCCGATGCTCTCAAAAAAATAAAGCACCGGTGCGGAAAAAATCATTGGCACACCGGACACCATGCATTCAGTACACACCCACCCGGTGTGTCATAATATAATAGAGCACCGGTGCCTCACAACTCATCCACGCCGATGCATTATAAAACACAACGCCAACACAGAAACCACCCGGTGCGGTAGACGTGAAACCGCACCTGGGTGCATCATAAAAAACGCGCTCAAAAACACAAACCGACCGGTGTGTTTGTAGCAAACGATACCGTGCGCCTATAAACAACGCGCACTGGTAAAGGGTTAGATTAAAAAAATATTTACGACAAAAAAACCCGATTTTTTAGTGTTCGGTGCTCCTAAGCTATCAATTATCGGTGCGCATGATACCATCAAACGCACCGGTGCACACCGAACATTGGCACACGGACAGCGTGCGCGAAGTACGCACACCGTCGAGGCATCCAATTACGTAACGCACCGGGCGTCAATACTCTTCCGCACTAGTGCATCATAAAACACCGCGCCAAAACATAAACAAGCTCGGTGCGTTCTTCTCTAAGAGCACCGGTGTGCCGAAAACCGCACGCCTTTGGAATAACGTTATATATAAATAATTAAGGCCAAAAAAACCGGTGCTTTGCGAATATTACTTACCGGTGCTTTACCATTATGCCGCCCGGTGCATCATCAAATTTTCGTGCCGAAAGCCGAAACATCCCGGTGCGCGGTTAGGGAAACGCCCGAGCGCGTTATAAACAATGCGCCAAAATTGATACTGCCGGTGCGGTTTTATTTAACCGCATCGGTGCGCTTATAAAACCCCGTGAACCAAAACAAGGTTAATAAAAAAAAATTACGACCAAAAAAACTTCATTATTCACTTTCCTCGGTGCTCTAGTGCTCTCAAACCCCTAGTGTTATTTCCTTATTTCTAAGCCGCCCCTCGACATCGGTGCTCTCATTGCACCCATTGCACATGCATCGTTGCTTTGCATTGGCCACCAATCTCCAGACTTGCATTTTGAAAAATAGTGGGAAAAATTTTATTTTCCAAATTTTACGACCCAATATGCCTCCTCGATGACGAAATGTATAGGTATTTTTCTAGTTTTTCTATAATTAAGCCTTTTAGCGAGATTATAAATTGAAATAAACTTTAAAAATAACCATTAAAAAAAAGAAAAAAGAAAAAAATTGTCGCACGGTGCACTCGATTTGTTCGGCTCGCACCGGATAAGCGATGCTACTCTGTAAAATTTATAGGCAACACCACTACCGGTGCTAACGATAACCACACCGTTTCCGGGCGGTGCTTTGGAAGGCGCCACGAATAATTTTAAACTAAAAAATAAAAAAGGCGTTGTGCTCATTTATCTAGGCGCAGCATTGATCGCGACAATCACAGTGCGGTGCGTTGACTTCATTTGCCGCCTCGGTTTATGTCAGTCGCACCGCATTTTTGCATTCCCGAGAGAATCAATGGTGCGGCCGGGTAAAATACCACACCATCAACTATGTCATTGTCATGAAGTCGGTGCGCCGACATGACTATACGCATTGGGGCATATATTTCGGTTAGCGCACCGCTATTCCGAATTATATACATTCCATGGTTCTTGAAAAATAGATATCCGCACCAAATCGGTGCGGTTCTGTTTCATTAGGGGCCCCCGGGGACGGTGTCGTTGAAACATTAGCACGCACCGGCACTGAGTGCGTGACTCGTTTTTATGGAGCACCGACTTGTATGTTTGTTCTTTTTTTCAAAAAAAATTATATATGTATATTTATAAATACATTTATGTTTTAATAAAAAAAAATTATTTAATATGGAAATGATTCGGAGAGAACGAGGGAGCAACAGTAGCAACAACAAGCGGGAACAATATGACATGATTCGCCAATGGGAGGCGAGAGAGAGGGAGATAAATGGATGCCCTCGTCCCTATTACTACGGATACCCGGGAGATCCTTATGCAAGTAGGCCTCCTCAAGTTCTATGAGGAGGATATTTCCCGGCCTAAAGGCCCATAGTGTGCTTTTGAGACATCTTATCGGTAGGTGGAATACCCATGGACAGGCTTTTGAGTTGGTCCTAACCGAGTGGTACACACCCACCGAGGAGGACATTTATTTAATTACTAGGACTATCGAGGAGAGGGGTGGATTTTTCCCTCATTCCCGGATGTGCCACATGGTTGTGTAGCCGAATTCGCTTAGTTTACTCCCGGAGATACATTGGAGCACATGTATTGTCTCCTTCGTAGTTTCGAGTACACGGAGTTCAATTACGTATAGGTTCTTTTTGCGTAGACGGGACGTGCAGTGCCTCTCTATTATTGCTTCGATCATTTCGTACAACACCGATGACGGGCAACGCATTAGTTGGTCACTTTTATATTATGTTGATTCTTTAGCACGACGACCACGACTTGTTAGGTGGTCTTCCATTTTTTTGCGACAGTTTTGTACGACCTTAGATAGATTTCGTGCTCATGCACAAGGGAGGGTCAACTTCCCTTTTGCTTCGAGAGCTGTTTTGTTTATTTTTTTGAGAGGTTTCAAGAGATGAGACCTAGTTTTTTTTCGACAGACCTCATAGGCCGATGTTCGAGGCCCGGATGTGCATGTGGGGGGTAGATGATGCCCAAGAGGGGAGACACTATGTTTCCAGCGAGGATATCACATGATTCGTTGGACTTACTAGCCGGTGTTGGTTGGCCGCATCCCCTCATTATGGTCCCTTGTCCTTATGTCTGGACTAGATTGGCGAGGGTGTCCCAATATCCTCTTCACTCTTGATGAGACGCCGGATGATAGAGGTAATATTACTCGTTTTATTTATATTTATTCTAACATGTTCTTTAACTTTTTTTTATTAAATTGTGTAATGAAATTGTCTAATTATTGTTGTGTACTTGTACATATTTTGCAAACATTGGCTCTTTTGATGGCGATGAGATGTCGGATCCACCATATGATCCAGGGTGTCAATCCCGATGATTACGATCGGGAGATGGCCGATGCACCGGAGGATGAGGCCGGTGGCGCAGCGAGAGAGATGTGCTGATCCCGCACCTCATAGTGCACCGGTACCGCCTTTTTTCTATGTGTGGTCGACTTGAGACCGGATACCCGGATGGAGTTTGGTAGCCAACTCGTGGATTGATTTCGGATGCGGGCATTAGGCCCGCTCATTACGAGAGAGATACGGGGCAATGATATACTCGTTATGGATGTGGAGAGGCATGTCGCGTGACATGTACGGCTCGATGCGGCATGTCATAGGAGCTAAGACGATTGTTACGCGATTGAGGAGGATTGTCCGTAGCTATAGGCATAGTCGAGGCTGCGGCACATGATGGACGATCCACCGAGCAGCGACTCAAATGCATCTCGTGATCGTTCACCTCGCGGCACGCCTAATGATCGAGCATGAGGCTCCACGGCAACGATCCGACACTAGTCATCATGGAGATGAGGTTGTACCATCGGCCACCTCCGGTCGACAGCCTACAACATCCATCATGAGTACTAGTCACGATCATCATGAGCAAGTCGGGACCATCGACCATCGAGGCTGCGGTACTATTGATCGAGCGAGCCTCCACTACTACTACGCCTCATATTTATCATGTTGTACTACCACTAGTGGATGCATCCATTAGTACTAGTGATCATCATGATCATGAGCGAGCTAGTCGACCATCGACTATAGAGGTTGCACCCGACATTACTTGAGCGAGCCGCATCCACTTGTACTAGTGTTATTAATGTTGTTATACTACCACCAACGCCTGATCCATGACATTTACATTGCAGTTGTATATTTTTAACATTATTTAGTTATATATAGTTATATATATATATATATATGGTCCATGTATTTTATGTTCATGTTGCGGTTGCACTTAATTTCATGTTGATGATCATCATGATGTGGCGCATATTGTTAGTCATGTTAGATATGTTCATTTAATGTTTAGCTTGCAAATAGATGTGTATATGTGATAGGCACATGAGTTATTTGACATTATATTGAGATGTATATTTGATGTTTGTGTTGTGATGATGTTAATATATAATGTTAATTTGATGTTAATTGAATGTGTTTATTAGTCGAATATGATGTTTGTACGATGGTTATCATGATCATGATGATGTTTATTAATTAATTTAATACTATTAAATGACCATGATATTTATTAAATATTATGTCGTGAATGTAATTGTAATATAAATTTTAATTCTATGTAAAATTGTAAAATTGTATTTGTATTTGTACTAATTGTAATTTTAAGTGTAATTGTATGTAAAATATTTATTAATGTAAAATTTTAATTGTAATTGTAATATTTAATTTATTTTGAAATGATTGTAATTGTATATATGAAAAATTGTAAAATTCTAATTCTAATTCTAATTGTATGTAAATTTCACAAATTGTAATTGTATTTGTAATTGTAACTTTAATTAAATTGTATGTAAAATATTTGTAAAATTGTAATTGTAATTGTAAATGTAATTCTATGTAAAATTGTAAATGTAATTGTATTTGTAATCGTAATTTTAATCGAATTATCTCGTAAAATATTTGTAAAATTGTAATTGTAATTGTAAATGTAATTATATGTAAAATTGTGAATGTAATTGTATGTAAAATTAAAATTGTAATTCTTATTCTAATCGTAATTCATGTATGTGAAATTAATGTAAAATTGTAATTGTAATTTTAATTAATGTAATTGTATGTAAAATTTTAATCCTATTAATGTGAAAATTTTAATTGTATTAATGTAAAATGATTTTATTAAAATATCTAAATTTGTAAATTTGCAAATAATTGTAAAATAACAAATCTAGAATAATACAAATTTTTGTAACATAAAGTTTAGAAAATAATGAAAATAAATTCATGTACTTTATAATTATCATTATTTTATTATGATCTTACATATATAAAGTTTAGAAAATAATGAAAATAAATTTATGTACTTTATAATTATCATTATTTTATTATGATCTTGCATACAAAAAAAAGAAAAAACTTTAAAAAGTCCGTGTGCGCTTATCATCCTAACAGGCCCCTGGTGCATCGTATTAATACAATGCACCTATGCATCACATTTTTCGTGCACCGGGAAACGAATAAACGCAAATAAAAAAAACACAACTCTATTTTGTTTAAGTTAAAAAAAAGTGGCAATTTGAAAAATGGGTGGCAAAAATATTTTTTAAAAATCTAATTTGATAAAATAATTCTTTAAATACTAAACACTTTTCATTATTTCACTATTTTTGCTAAAAAAAATTTCAATCGATTTTTGCAGGGAGACGGACTCGGAGTAAGAAAGCACAAGGGCATTGTGGATGGAAAAATACATTCGAACAAAGTATTCGGACAATCGAAACCAAAACTACGGTGATTCAAGCCCTTTATCATAGAATTTCAAACCATTTCGTGATTAAATTTAATTCTTTTTTTTACTTTTTTTCTACAGCTTTTTTTATTTTTTTCTGCAGTTTTATCCATTTTTACCCCTGAACCCTTCATTTTTTTGTTTTTTTCCCTTTCTTCTCCCTCGTTTTACGTGATTTCGTAATTAGGGTTTTTCATTTTAGATTGACGTCCAGCTCACGGGACGACTTACATAGTCGGATCCCAATCCATTCGACCATTGCGTGAATTTTTGAAAAAATGGATTTTTATTTATCGTTGCGCCCTTCGTACGCCACCTCACCAGTGCTCAGTATTATTACAGACACCGCGCAAGTTTTGTGTCATAAAAAAATTGAAAACATTTTTTTTAAATTCGTGCGCCAAATCTGAAATAGGGCACGAGTGCTCTCTTTAACTAGGAAAGAACCGTACGGTGTATTACACCATTTTTTGCGGTGTGTTTATAATACCCCGCGCACCATTAGGTCTATTACACTATTTTTTGCGGTATGTTTATAATATCGAATGCACCGTATGGTGTATTATACTTGTTTTGTGGTGCATTGTTAATATATCCACGCATCGGGGGCGTGCGGGTTTTCATGAAAGACGGTGCGTGATTTCATGAAAGACGCATGACTCAGGTGTCTCGAAATTTATTTTTTACTTGAAAAGTTGAGAATTTATTTATAAATATATTAATGAATTATATGCTACGGGTTTTAGATTGATAAAGAAATGATTGACAAGATATCAATAACAAAAATACTATCAACACATCAAGAAAAGCAAAAAAAGGCAAGTTCTTTGTAAATTCTTTATAAAAAATATTATTTTTTGAACTATATGTAACTTTAACTAATATGTATTATTTACCGTGTATCATGCGGAGCCACAAAATGACGAAGCTCGATATGATTATTTTCGATCTACGACAAGAAGAGCGTAAAAGTTTAATGGAAAAAATTGCAAAAAGATGAATCAAGTGAATGAAACAATATTATCAAAACAATATGATTTTCTTTTTTTTAATTATCATTAATAATATATTTTAAATTATTAGATAACATGTGTCAAACAAGTCTACTAATTCACATCTATTTAATGTTCTACAGGGACCAACAACTCGAGAAAGGAATGTTTTTCTAAGAAAAGAAAAAAATAGAACATGCAAATGAAAATGAATTGCTCCTTGGCTCATCCGGAGTGGTCTCTGAAGTTAACGAAAGGGGGAAAAAACTTTTACAAAAGTTTGAGGGATCTAGTGGAACAAATACAACAACGTGCTTCAAATGTAATATGTAATCATTGAATTTTTCTATCATTAGGTACAATAAATAAACAATTTAGCATTAAATATTAATTTTCAACAATTTTCTTGCGAGAAAAGAAAAGAAAATGGAACCCATTCAAAGACATAAAACATGATGACAAGGAAGAAAATGGTCTATCTCTAAGTTTGTGAGTAATTGTTACTTCCTTATAACAACTTAACTAGATTTCATTTTTTTGTATTTTTTTAAATTGTTTTACAAAAATCATCATTGAATGTCTTCAAACGAGATGCTAACATACAAGAAGAATCACTAGATGAATTGATTGAAATTGGGTTAAATATGGGTTGTGAGTATATGTTGGCATATCGAAATTTAATTTTGGAATTTGTAAGCATCTATCAATCTTGCTTTTAATTAGATCCGTCTATAATTAATAGAACAAAAAACATCTTTTATATTAAATATATGATTTGTTATGGGGTATAAAACTTGCAAGAAACAAAGTATGGAACTGCGCCAATAGATGAAATTTTGAAAGATGGCATGGTACATGGTTTTGAAAGAATGTATATAGTTTATGGTACGTCATTTTTCTTTTCGATT